>PVKA01048719.1:0-13599 GCA_004027165.1 Ctenomys sociabilis
GCGGAACTGGGGATTGAACTCAGGCCTTTGCGCTTGCCAGGGAAGCACTTATCCCACTGAGCCATCTCCCAGCCCGAAAGTCTGTCTTTGAAGTTCAGTTGTGGCAGGGGAGATAGCTCAGTGGTCTAAATGCCTGCTTGGTAAGTGCAAGGACCTGAGTCTAGTCCCCAGCACTACATGTCATGCTGGCCCTAAAACCAGGTATGGTGGCATATACCTGTAATCCCAGTGCTTGGGAAGCTGAGACAGAATAAATAAATGAGTAAATAAAAGTCTTAAAAAAAAAGGAGTTAGGATGACACTAAGAGTGCCCAGGGAGACTTTATTACTGTTTTTGTGGTATTGGGAATTAGACCCAGGGACTCACACATGCTAGATTGAAGCTCTGACCTATATCCTCACTCCTGTTTTTTGAGTTTTATGTTTTTGTTTCGGAGACAGGTCTCTTTTAGATGGCCAAAATGGCCTCAGACTTGCAATCCTGCCCCCTGCCCCTGCCCCAACTTGGATTATAGGCATTGTACCTCAGTGCCCAACTGTTCATTTTTTTCAAAACAAAATTTTCTTAGCCGGGCACAGTGGTGCATGCCTGCAATCTCAGTTTGTGGGAGGCTGAGGCAGGAAGAACAGCACAAGTTTGAGGTCATCCTGGACTACGTAGTGAGGTCCAGACCAGACTGAATTATAGAGTACCACCTTCTCTTAAAAATTCAAAAACTTGTCTCAGAAGTAAACAAAGAAATACATAAAGTGGAAATAGAATAAATTTGGGGGCTGCCCATATAAACTGTAAGGTCCATGCTCAAATCAACTGGACACTTATGATTTCTAGACAGGACCCTAGATGGAGCCAGAAGCCTGGTCACAGAGGTTGGAAAAAATGTTGAGACTGTCCAATGTATTCTATTAAGTCTGTCAGCTTTCAGCCCCTGACCTGAGGACAAAGTTCACAAAATTCAAAGATGATTCTTTTAAACTGCTATGGCTGATCCATGACTGCACCTTCTGAGTTTTACCAAAACTGGAAGAACTGAGAGAGAAGCCTCCACTAGATCTGCATTCCAGCTTCTCTAGCCAAGGCATTTACCCAAATATGAGTCTAAGCCCCCCAAGTCTTGCTTTCAGTATAGCACCAAGCAAAAGTATGTCTGAATCTGCAGTGCGCCATAAATGCTATCTCATGGCTTCAAGGACCATTAGAAGATGGACTCTGCCAATATTCTAAAATGAGGGTGGGGATACTCTCTCCCAAGCCCTGTCCTGCTGGCCAGATGGGACTTTTACTAGCTGAAGACTGACTGCCCATTGCTCTTGTACCCCTAGCCAATCACTTCAGGGTAACTCTTGGGTATAGGGTATGTCTATCTTCTCATCCCTCTGCCCCCTCCTCACTTTGTCAGCATTTTTGGGACCTCTTAGATCTTCAGTATCTAGAAGTTGACTGCTAGCCTTTGCATTTCAACATAACAGCACCCTTAAATTGCTTTCTCATTCACTACTAGTACGTGCCCCCTTCCTCCTGGGATGGGTCATAGTGGCCATTTTCCAAAACTCTCTTTCCTCCCCATACAGTCTATCCTCTTCCTTCCTTCCTCCTCCAATTCCTCATCTCCAGCTGCATTTCCCAAGACCTACCTTTTTACCTTCACTCGTCCATTTTTTTTTTTTTTTTTTTTTTTTTTTTTTTTTTTTTTTTTTGGTGGTGGTGGTACTGGGAATCAAACCTGAGGACTTTATTTAGACTTGATAGAAAGTACTCTATCACTGAGCTTGATTTCCTATCTTTAGAGATCTTTTTTTTTTGTGTATATGCCACAGAAACGAGCCTATCTAGAGATCCTCTTTGATGGAGAAAAATTAATCGTGAAATATAAATAAAGCATCCAGGTTTTTGAGTTCTATTTTCAACATTGTAATTCTGACACATATCTTGGACTGAGTCAGGATTTGTTACTTTCTTACGCCCCATTGCCTTATTAGTTAAAATTTTATGCCCAAATAGTAAGCTTACTAATTTTATGGAAAATGGGATATTTGTGATAAAGTTGAGCAATAGGAGAATATGTTCTGGGTTTACTTTTTAGTATTAGCTGTTCCTTCTGGGAATGAAATGGCATTCTAAGGTAAGTATAAGCTGCATGTTATCATATAGTACAGGTTCTTTGTCATTTTGGTTAAATATGAACAATTACTTTAAATATGGTTTGAACTCAGTGGAACAGTTTGCTACATAAGGTCTTAGACATTTTATTGATTATACGTAGTAGGCTTACGCACCTTCTTTTTTGGTTGATTCTTTTTTTTTTTTTTTTTTTGTGGTACCAGGGATTGAATTTAGGACCGTAGGACTCTGTGCTTGACAGGCAGACACTTACTCTACTGAGCTATCTTCCCGCTATCTCCCTGGCCCCTTGGCTGATTCTTAAACCTTCTAAAAAACAATTTGTTAGTGTCTGCTTTATTATAGTAATTTTTAAATTATTGCAGAGATATTTTTTGGGGGGGTTATGTTGAATCCTATAGAAACCTGATATTTGTGTGACAAACAACTTTTAAATAGTTTGGAGCTTATGAATAAATTTTGTATATTTTTGGGGGAATAAAGCAATGTTCTAGGAAAGGAATTTTTTTTTTTTTCTTTGTTTTTTTGTCTTTTCGTGGCAGGGTCTCACTATGCAGTTCAGGCTGGCCTTAAGCTCACTTTGTAGCTCAGGCTGGTCTTGAACTCACAACAATCCTCCTGCCTCAGCCTCCCGAGTGCTGGGATTACAGGCATGTGCCACCACGCCTGGCTTCGTTGGGTTTTTGTGGAAACTTAAATTCAACCTAGAAGCTCATTAAATTGAAATACAATTGCCTTATAACTTTTTCCTTCTCCTTTAGAACCCAGCAACTATCACAAGAATACTTCTTAGCCACTTCAATTGGGATAAGGAGAAGCTAATGGAAAGGTAAGAAACTATATTTTTAGAGTAAAGCTCAGAGCTAAATGTATACAAAGCGAGTGTGTGTGTGTTTGTGAGAGAGAGTAACCCAGTATGCTAAGTAATAACTGCTTTTATATTGTATTCTGTAAATTTTGTGATGAGCTTACTGTTAGGGAATATAGGCTTAATGTTCATTTTATTTTGAAGGGGAAGGTGGGTGCTGTGCTTCAATTTCGTGTGCGTTTATCTACTTGAACACGAAGACCTAAAGTCAGGTTAGAAAGTAGTAGATAAATTCTTAGAGCATCCAAATAAGGTCGTTCTTTAATAATTTAAAAAAATAGTTTGTACGCCTTATATTAGGTGTATCTATCAGTAAAAACAAAATTGAGAAGCTGCTAGTGGTTTCTTGGTCACCAACCAAGCGATTTGGGCTGGTGTTGGGGCTGGTTTCTTTACATGTTCTCTCTATGAAAACCTTTCTAACTTTGAAAGAAAAGACATTGCTGATATTGGAGATTAATAATATTGTGCTACCCTTAACGTTCTCTGCATTTTGTAACAACCTTATTCCACGAGCAATTTTCATTATTAAAAATTAAAACTAATGTTAGGAATTGAGAACCCAAATTTATTTGTAAGAAATGGAAAATATTGTGTATTTGAAGTTAAAAATTCAGATTGCCCTATAAAACATATTAAATGATGCTAAGACTTGTAAAGTATTCCATACACATTGTACCCCTATCACAATTTAACAGTAATAATGATGAATCATTGAGTATTCCGTGTAAAGTAGTAATTGATTTTATCCTTCTGATAGTTTTATGAGACTGGAAACTATTATCCCCATTTCATAGATAGGAAAACAAAAACCCCCAGCAGGAGGGTCCCCATGAGTTCAAAGTCAGTTTGAATTAATATGGCAGGATACAGTTTCAAGTTAGACATGGAGGTGCACACCTGTAATCCCAGCATTTGGGATGATGCCTGTGAATTTGAGACCATGCTGGGCTATGAAGTGAGTTCAAGGCCAGCCTGAACTACAGAGTGAAACCATGTCTCAAAAAGACCAAGGGAGCTGGGCGTGGTGGCGCATGCCTGTAATCCCAGCACTCAGGAGGCTGAAGCAGGAGGATTGCTGTGAATTCCAGACCAGCCTGAGCTACAAAGTGAGCTTAAGGCCAGCCTGAACTGCACAGTGAGACCCTGTCTCAAAAAGACAAAAAAAAAAAAAAAAAGACCAAGGGGGAAAAAAGTGATAAGCAGTGCTGATGGTGTATCTCAGCGATAGAACAATTGCTTAGTGCATGCAAGGTCTTTCTTAGGTTTGATAACCTATACCACACTCTCTCTTCCCCATCAATGTGCAGTATAATTTTCTTTTTTTTCTCATTTTTACACTGTATTTTATGGTGTCTGATATTAGCAGTGCCACATTTTTTCCCCTTAAACATTTGATCAAAATGTTTTCCATTTTTAAAATACTGTCTTCCTGGTTATTTGGTTTTAGGTATAGCTTTTGAAAACATCATGTCCAGTAGTTGATAATTTAAAAAATCAGTTTTCTGTTGATGGAAATACAAACTAGTAAAACTACTAGTGAATTCACGATGGAGAGTCCTCAAAACCTGAAACTAGAAATTCCATTTGACCTAACTATTCCCCTTTTAAGCTATATTCCCCCCCAAAAGTTAAAAGACATCATATTATAGTGATATATGCATAGTAGCATAATTCATAATAGCTGTATTTTTAAAGAAGCCTATATGCCCATTAGGAGATGAGTGGATAAAAACATATGCAGTATGTGCATACAGTGGACTGATACTGTGCCAAAAAGAGAAAGTTGAGTCATTTATAGGAAAATGAATGCACCTTGGGACCATAATGTTAAGTAAATCCAGTGTATGTGTATAGTACAGGATCTACGGGGTCTCACTGTATAGATCTGATTAGTAGTGATTCTCCTGTTTTCAGCCTCCCAAATGCTGGGATTACAGGTGCATGCCACCATGCCTAGTCTCTACAAACCTAAATATTGCATGGTTTCTCTTACAAAAGAAATTGAAAATATAATAGTTTAAAGAATGAAATAAAAGGTATGAAGAAACGGGAATAGAACTTTGTGCAAATGGGAGAAGGGGATCTAGAGGGAAGAAAAAAAACTTTTTAAAAACTGTTCCATGGTTATAAATGAGTATCGTATACCAGTTTTATCAACATTTGAAGGCTAAAAGTAGAAATTTACAAATGTACCCAAAAGTAGAAAAAGTAAATCAATAACCATAGAAAACTGTTGCACTAAAAAAAAAAAATTAAAAAGAAAGAAAAATGTTGCACTGTACTAAAAGGGTTTGTTTTTTTTTTTTGGAGACAGGGTCTCACTCTATAGTATACATTGGTCTTGAGTCTGCTTATATGTTCTAAGCTGGCCTTGCACTGACAGTGATCCAAGTGCTGGGATTACAGGTGTACACCACTAGGCCTGGAAGTCAAAAGATTGTTTACTGAAAAACACTAGATGATTTTTGTGGGAAAGTTTAATCTCACAAATCTCCAGGTACTTGCCAGTATCTGTTTAAAATTACCTAAGTGGGGGCTGGAGAGATGGCTCAGTAAAATAAATGCTTGCCTTACAAGTGTAAGGGTCTGAGTTCAAACTCCGGTTTCGTCAAAAAAATAAAATAACCTAAGAACATAGAAAAAAGACATAATTCTTACATAATAGTCAAATTTATACAATCTAGTTCTAAAATTTGACAAAAGTAGCATGTAAAAATCATCTTATTATAAACTTAGCTGTTAAATAGTTAATAATTTGATTGAACAATGTGATAGTGTTTTTGCTAGGAAAAGAAGCATAGATACCACTGGAGGAAGATTTTCATTAATACCATAATAAATGCTAATTGTGCACTTAATGAAATTGTGTACATAGATTTGTTTTTGTAAAACATAAAATTGCTACCAGAGTAAAAAAAATAATTTCAGTTTGCTACATGGTAGCAACTAATACTGTACAGTAAAATTTTATCTAGCATTGAAGCATTAGAGCCACACCCTGGTTAGATGAGACAGCTATTATGTGAACCCAAGAGTTCAAGGCCACCCTGCGTAATGTGGCAAAACCCAACAATGAATAAATGACTGCCAGGATGTATTGCATGTTGTGACAAACTTTGCTACATCAGTGGAGTATTAGTAAATATCTGGTTTCTGAGACAATATTCAGGACACCTGAAACTTAAAAGCTTATCTTTAGTTCATGTTTTTTCAGAAAGTCTGATGAATGGTCAATTGGTGTCAAGGCAGATGCATCATGGCATAGAGCAATGGCAGGAGAATGCTGCTCAGGGAGGAGCTGTGCTGGGAGTATTCCCTTTCATGTTTTATCCCCAGTGACTTGCTTCTTCCTATCAAGCTCTACCTCCTAGTTGCATTAAGTGCTCCCATGATCCAGTTAGACTTTTAAGGGTCATTTAGACCTAAACCAGGACATGTGGCATAGATAAGAAAGGAACACTTTTATATGTACATGATATAATTACCTGTCTAGGAAATCCTTGTAAACCTTTAAAATGGTTGCCCAGTAGAGTCATCTGCGAACTAAAAAGAAAAGAGTGCCTAGGTCCCTGTTCACTTCAGAAAATGAACAGAATGTGGAGTGTAAGTAGTAGTAGATTGTCAGTGATGCTTTCTTTCCATTCTTCAAGGCTCAATGGTTGGTTTGTTTGTTTAGTGTTTTTGATGTTGAGGACTGAACTCGGAACTTCTAGCTTGCTAGCTGAGCATTCTACTGTTGAGCGAAGTCCCCAGCCTCTGGGCAGGCTCAGTGGGAGACTGAGCAGGCAAAAGATAAATTGGGGTGGAAAGCTCTGAAAAATCTGTCCTCTCTCTTCAAAGCCTATGTTAATGCCAGAAATGTTTCTGGTATTTCTATTTCTATATTACTTTCAAATACTGTGCCTAAGAAATATAAAATCTTTCGTTTTGTGGATATGGGAATTTGAACTCAGAACCTTGTGCTTGCCGGGCAGGGGCTAGCTATGTGCTGAGCTATATGCTGGCCCCAGGAATGTAAAATTTTTTAAGGTGGCCATCAAGCTCAGCTTTGTGCTGCCTCAACTTCACAAGTATGTTTTCTTTCACACAGGGTTCTTGTGAACATCTGCTGTCGAACTGCAGAGCTATAGACAGTATCTTTGGAATTGGATTCTCACTTGCTCTGTCCTGACTTTTTTTTTTTTCTTTCTGATTTGTCTTCTTTACTTTTTCCTAATTGTTCTTCAAAGCCTATGTTAAGATATTCTAAGGTAGCATTTACCTCTCAAAAGATTTAATCCCTACCTCCACTGTATCTTATTACATATTTGCTTTAATATTTCATCACTTTGAGTTTCTTTGCACATAAACTGTTATCTTCCATTCCTATACCTAACATAATTCCCAGTAATTAAATTGAACCATTCCTGGTTTCCCTCCCTCCCATGTGTGTGTCTGTCTGTCTGTCTGTCTTCCTTTCTTCTCTTCTCTTCTCTTCTCTTCTCTTCTCTTCTCTTCTCTTCTCTTCTCTTCTCTTCTCTTCTCTTCTCTTCTCTTCTCTTCTCTTTTCTTTTCTTTTCTTTTCTTTCTACCAGGGATCAAACTCAGGACCTTGAGCTTGCCAGGCAAGCATTTTTTCCACTGAGCCATCTCCCTGGCCCCTAAGTTTTCTTTTCTACAGTAGAATTTTACTGTGATTTCTAACAAGAATGTGCATCAGATTTTGACAGGGTTGAGAAACAAAACATCAAAAATAAAAGCAAGGTAACAGGTCTACCTTGAAATATTTTTAAAATTGTCATTTTAGTTGGTGTTGTATGGAATATTACTGAGTTAACTGGCATGTTCAGGGTGAAGGGAAAGAATTCGCACATGTAATTGAAGATTCTGAAGAATGGCTTAGTCTTATATGCAATATGTTCTAAATGGCTTTATGGTTTCAATTATAAAGCATTAGTACTCATTTAAGAACAGGTACATAAATTAGTTATATGTGATAGAAACATGGAATTTTCTTAACCTATATTGGTAATAATATATTGTTTCATAAGTAACTTCAAAGATTGAAAGTGAATCTGATTTTATAATATTAGAAAATTTTTTTCCCTGGCAAACTTTTTGTTTTGTTGTTGATTTGTTTTTTGAGTCTTTTGAGACAGTGTCTTGTTTTGTAGTACAGACTGGCCTTGAATAACCTTGAATTCATTGTGTCCAGTCTGGCCTCAAAATCTTGGGAGGGCCTCCTGCCTCAGCCTTCTAAGTGCTGGGATTATAGGTGTACACCATCATGCTTGGCTTGTTTAATGTAGATATTATTAGGGAGTAGGATGTGGAAACAGCCACATATCCCATCACATTATATTATGCTGGCAATGAAGAAGTGCAGAGGACCACAGTATCGTGTGGCTTCTACCTCATGTTACTTCAGTGTTGGGAGAATACTGAAAAGGCCATTTCTGACTTGGAAAAACATTTATTGATAGAGTGGCACTTCATTGTTAAAGAATTGGTGGGGAGGGGATATGACAACTTGGGGCATTTCAGTCAGGTTCAGGGTCTTGTTTTGTTTTGTTTTGGTACCAGGAATCAGACTTAGCCCCTTGGGCTTACCAAGCAGACACTTGTGCCAGTGAGCTGTCTTCCCTGGTCCACATTTCAGGTTCAGTAAGCAGAACCAAGTTGGGAGAAAGTTTAAAGAATAATAATGAAAAGAATAACTGAAGAATAATGACAGGTAGTAACTAGAACAAAAGGGGAAATGGTTGGAAATGTTTAATTGTAAGTATATTACAGATGTCCTTGAATTCTAAGTAAATTGATTTACATGTGTTTCCTACATATTGGGAAGTCCTTAAAGGTTGTGGAAGCTATTTTAATAATCTTTTACTCCTTTAATATTGAGCCTGTGTGTACTCTGTGTGTGTGTGTGTGTGAGAGAGAGAGAGAGAGAGAGAGAGAGAGAGAGAGAGAGAGAGAGAGAGAGAAACTGGAAAAAGTACACTGTGATAGCCACAGGTGAGTTAAAATGACAGTTAATGACAGTTCCTTGAAGGGATGTTAGCATCATCAATCTTTTTCATTGTTTTGTCAGAACAGTAACTAAAGTATAGAATAATTGTGATTATTTTGTAGCCTTTTATATTTGAAGTCTGATATAGTATTTAGGACAGGGTTTTGTACTATGTAGTCCAGACTGAACCTGTGACATTCTCCTGCCTCAGCCTCCTGAGTGTTGGGGGTATAGTACTTTTAAATTACCACACAAGAACATTGCAATGTTAAGTGAGAATTATATATATATTTTTGTTGTTGTTGTTGTTGTTGTTGTTGGCAGAACTGGGGATTGAACTCAGGCCCTTGTACTTGCCAGGCAAGTGCTTATTCATACTGAGCCATCTCCCTGGCTCTGAGAATTATATTGTTATTTAGAAAAATCTGGGGGTACTTGTTAGTATATGGGAACATTTAGTATGTTTGGGTTTTTCGTTTGTTTTGTTTTTGTGGTATTGGAGGTTGAACTCAGGACATTGTGCTTGCTCGTCATTCTGTTTTTTGTTTTTGGGGGAACCAGGGATTAAACTCAGACCCTTGAGCTTGCCAGGGAAGCGCTTATACTGAGCCATCTCTCTGGCTCATGTTGTGTTTGCTAGGCAGGCACTTAGGCCACTGAACTATCTATCTCACTGGTCCTATAATGTATTTTTGTAAGTGTACATATGTGTGCCTTCTTTTTTTTTTTTGTGTGGAACTGGGGATTGAACTCAGGCCCTTGCACTTGCCAGGGAAGCATTTATTCTACTGATCCATCTCCCCAGCCCCTATGTATGCTTTTTTATGTTGGATTTTTCTCAGGCTTTTATAGCAACAGATGATTGGTAAATGGGAATGTTAAAGAAGACAGATATAGCTAGGCATGGTAGCACATTCCTGTAATCCAAGCACTCAAGAGATGAGGCAGGAGGATCATTGTGGATTCGAGGCCAACCTGGTCTACAAAGTGAGTTCAAAGGAAGCCTGAACTGCATAGTGAAACTCTGTCTCAAAAAGACTAACAACAATAATATATAAAGGTATAAAATCCTCTGTATCATCAAAGTGTCTTAATATTTCTTGCTTTTTTATTCTGGTCTGAGAAAAAGTACTTGTAACAGTGATCTCTCCAGTGGCTTTTAAGATCCAAGTTTCTGGTGGCAAAATGAAATGTTGAGATGATAGTGATGCCTGCTCACTCAGAACCCATAAATGCTCACCCTCAGTTGTGGTCTCTACAGTCCTAGCTTCCCTTTCAAGTCTGATCTGAAGAGTTTTTAGAAATATGCTTCACATTGTTTCTGTATAGCAGTCAAGTAAAATGAAAAATTAGCTGTATGTTCTGGAAAGTTGCCTAATAAGTACCAGTTTGGATAATTCTACTTCTGTAGATACACTAAATAAATAAAAAGCACTCTAGTAGAGGAACTGTTACAATACTGAAAGAAATCAGTCTTAACAGTATTTTTTAAATTGAGAAATAGGCCAGGGAGATGGTTCAGTGGAATAAGCGCTTCCCTGGCAAGTACAAGGGCCTGAATTCGATCCCGGTTCCACCAAAAAAAAAAAAAAAAAATTGCAAAATGAAGATTTTATGTATGAACTGTCTAGAAAAATTCAGGGCATGGCAGTGAAGAGTGCCCTGTTCATCTTAAGGGAAGATTGGGCTGAATGAGAGGTCTTGCTATCGTTTTTATTTTTTGCTTTTTTCTATTTTTTGGTGCAGGGTCTCACTATGCATGCCCCCCACTTTCATAGTGATCTTTCTGCTTTTTGCCTCCCATGTGCTGGGATTATAGGCGCGCACCGCCACGCCTGGATTGCATCGCTGCTCAGCGCACCCGAAGGCGGGACCGGCGCGGCTTAGGGAACCAAGTATCGAACACTGTTCCCTGCACTTACCTAAGCAAGCGCTTAGTCCGCTGAGCTATACCACCGCCCCTATCGTTTTTATTTTCATGAAAGTGATGTCTTAAAAAAGGGTGAGCAAGGTTGCTGGAATGGAGATAAGTAGTGTCTGTGGATAAGCTTTGCAGCTGTTTTCTAAAGCCAATGAAGCAGAAAAAAGTACAATATGTGTTCACTCATTAAGCCTGGAGTCTGACTGAGATGCAGTGATTCTTTTTTTTGAGGAACAAGGAATTGAACTCAGACCCTTGGTGCTTACCAGGGAAGTGCTTAATCTATTGAGCCATCTCCCCAGCCCCTTGAGCCAGGAATTGTCTAACAGTGCCCAGGAAGACAGTATAAATCTGGGCATATAAGTGAAGTTATAAATCTGGGCATATAAGTGAAGTTTAAAACAAAACAGTTTCTGGGCCTACTCTGAGCAGATTCTTACTTCTCCACCATTTCCCTGAGCAGTATTTTAAAGTTCTTTTGCGGCTCCTGAATTGGATCAAAATTGCCAGTTGGGCATATCATTAAGAAATATAATTGAAGTGAAAGGATTGAAAGTAAAAGACCCTCAAATATCTTAGAATGATGACTATGAGACAAAATAGTAATTAAATAAAATGGAAAAATGTACTTTATTCTTGGCTAGGAAGACTTATACTTTTGTAATGAAAGTTTCCTCAGAATTTTTTTTCTGGCTGGATTTAACAAAATGATTAGGGGGTGCTGGGAAAATGGCTCAGTAGAACAAGAGCTTCCGTGGCAAGTGCTAGGGCCTAAGTTCAATCCCTGGTTCTGCCAAAAAAGAAAAAAAAAAGTTATGTATGTCTTTAAAAAATAAATACAAGGGATTGGGGAGATGGCTCAGTGAAATAAGTGCTTCCCTGGCAAGCACAAGGGCCTGAATTCAATCCCCAGTTCTGCCAACAAATAAATACAGATGAATTAGCCATGGAAATTTTTAAGAAAGTAAGTTTTTTTTTTTTTTTTTCTCTTTTCATGTTTTAGTAAGGGTCTACAGGGTCTCACTATATAGACTGGACTTGTAGTGATCTTTCTGCATTCATCCTCCCAAGAACTGGGATTACAGAGGTATGCTACTGCGCCCAGTCTAAATTGCCAGTCTCAGTGCACCCCGGGATTGGGGCTGGCATGGCAGGAGGATGGGTCTTTAAAGGGTCTCCATCAAATATTAAAACCTCAGAAACTGTGGGACTCTTCAAATAGACTGACGAGTCTATGAATAAACTTACTAAATACAGAGATTTAGTGTATGGCACAGAGAATGTTTTATCATCAGTGGGAAGAGCAGTCATTTACTCTTTAAGGAGACATTGATTGGACATAGCAAGATGATCCTAAGGCTGTGGACAGAGTTCAGTAGCAGTGTACACTGCTTATGTGTGAGGCCTGGACTAGGGTTAGTCCCCAACACATGCAGATGGAGTTTGCATGTTAGGGCTACAACAACAACCAAATAGGTCTTTGTGGCATGTATTTTCTAGCAGAAGGGAAAAAAAAGCCAGGTGTGGTGGATGCCTGTAACTCCAGCCCTTTACAGGCTGAGGCAGGATTGTAGTGAGTTTAAGGCCTGCCTGAACTATAGCTAGACAGTGATGGCCTGTCTCAAAAAAGGGGAGGACCACAAAATCCCTCTAAGTAGTGAGAGTTAATAACATGTAAATGCTGCAAGGCAGCAATGCAGAAAGAACTTTCAGAGACTGGAGGGCACTTCATAGAAGATGCAAAAGCAGAATCCAGAGGTAGGAAACTATTTACTATCCTCTGGTAAATAGTTAGCTACTTGGAATAAATTAAAATAAAACCCTAGTTTTATTCCTGGTTACACCAAAATAAATTGCAATGAAATAGCAATTATGGAAGCAGCTTGAGGGAAAAAAAATCAAACCATTAATGAATTTAAAAAAAAAAATTAGTGGTACAGGTGTCTTAATATGAAATCTAGAAGGTACAGTTGGATTGCTTGATAAATTTGCCTATGAAAAGTAGCTTTTAAATACCGTTACACATATTCAAGTGAAGATGGGAAAGATGGCTATCCTGGAAGCAAAGGGTTACATTTCCTGTTCTCACACTGAACTCACAATGGGGAGTAAGATTTTCACAAACACATGCATTGATCTTTGCTAATTAATACAACTCATATCCACATACTGTCTCCGACCAGTTGTACCAAAAATTTCATCCATGGAACATCTGAGAGCCCTCCAGTGTATTGTTGACTGAATGTATTTAGTGCATACTGCAGTTCACTATGCATAATGAAGATGATGTAGATATATTTGTTGACAAAGATGTGTATTATATATTATGTACTGAAGACAGCAGTTTTTAAACTTTGAGTTTATGGTGGTATTTATGTGGAAAAAATATATTTATTTATTTATTTATTTATTTTGCATGAAATAAAGGCTAGAATGCTAACCAGTGTTCGAAAAGTCATTATTTCCATGATAGAAGCTTCTTTCTTGTGAGCATGTTTTTATTAGATAAGGTGGTTGGTTAATTGGCTTATGAAGCCGGGCATGGTGGCGCATGGTGGCGCATGCCTGTAATCCCAGCACTTGGGAGGCTAAGGCAGGAGGATTGTTGTGAGTTCGAAACCAGCCTGAGCTACAAAGTGAGCTTAAGGCCAGCCTGAACTGCATAGTGAGACCCTGTCTCAAAAAGACAAAAAAAA
>PVKA01048721.1:0-13552 GCA_004027165.1 Ctenomys sociabilis
TCTAGGCTCTGGGTCTTTCTTTCTTTTTTTTTTTTTTCCATTTATTTTTATTTTATTAAAATACAAATGGCAATCAGACAGTTTCAAGACACCTTAACCATACACATTCGATGAATTAATACATTGCAAACTGTTTTCATAACGTTTTGGTATTGTACAAGGTGCATACATGATATTATATTTACAGGTTTTTTTATAGCTGAATTATATCAAAAATTCAATAATTATTTACCTAGTGGATGACAAAGCCCAATTTCTTAACTGTTGTAAATTGTGCTACAATAAACAAACTTTGAGTCATTCCTTCCCTCTCCCTCCCCTCCCTTCCCCTCCCTTTCTCCTCTTCTCCCCTTCCCTCCCTTTTCCCTCCCTTCCTTCCTTCCCTCCTTCCCTCTCCCTCCCTCCCTCTCTCCCTCCTTTCCTCCTCTGTGTACTGAGGATTGTACCTAAGGTATTTGCACTGAGCTACATCAAGAGTCTTTTTTTTGAGATGGTTTCACTAAATTGCTAAATTACCCTGGATGGGCCTGAATTTGTGATCCTCTTGCCTCAGCCTCCACCAGCTTGTAACTTTTTGTTGAAAGATATTTTCTTTTTTTTTTTTTTTTTTTTTTTTTTTTTGAGACAGGGTCTCACTATGCAGTTCAGGCTGGCCTTAAGCTTACTTTGTAGCTCAGGCTGGTCTTGAACTCACAATAATCCTCCTGCCTCAGCCTCCCGAGTGCTGGGATTACAGGCCTGCGCCACCACGCCCGGCTTGTTGAAAGATATTTTCACTGGATATAGCATTTTAGGTGAACAGGTCCTCGCAAAAAAAACCCAAAAAACTTAACAACTGGGCATGGGGTCCCAAGGAGATAGCTCAATAGAATAAGTGTTTGCCTGGCAAGCTCAGGGTCTTGAGTTCAATAAAGGCACACCTCTGTAATCCCAGAAATCAAGAAGGTGAAGTAGGAGATTGCTATAAATTCAAGACCTGCCTGGAGGGGCCGGGGAGATGGCTCAGTAGAATAAACGCTTTCCTGGCAAGCACAAGGGCCTGAGTTCAATCCCCTGCTTTGCAAAATAAATAAATAAATAAATAAATAAATAAATAAATACCTACCTGGATTACACAGTGAGTTCAAGACCAGGATGAGATACAATGTGAGAACTTGTCTCAAACAAACAAACCTCCTTTCCCCAGCCCCCCCCCCAAAAAAAACAGTGTATGGTATTTGGGAAGTGGGGCCTGTACAAGGCAATCAGATCTTAAGAACATAAATAGAATAAATGCCCTTATAAAAGACTCTAAAAGACTCCAAAGCCAGGCATGGTGGTGCATGCCTGTAATCCCAGCACTGAGATGGGAGGCAGGAGGATTGTTGTGAGTTCGAGACTAGCCTGAGCTACAAAGTAAGCTTAAGGCCAGCCTGAACTGCATTGTGAGATCCTGTCTCTAAAAAAAAAAAAAAAGACTCCAGAAAGCCCCTTACCATATGAGGAAAAAGTGAGAAGATGCCACCTGTAAGAGACCCTTACCGGGGGGTGGGGAGATGGCTCAGTGGAATAAGTGCTTCCCTGGCAAATGCAAGGGCCTGAGTTCAATCCCTGGTTCCACCAAAAAAAAAAAAAAAAAAAAAAAAAAAAAAAAAAAAAAAAAAAAAAAAAAAAAAAAAAAAAAAAAAAAAAAAAAAAAAAAAAAAAAAAGAGAGAGAGAGACCCTTACTACACACTGAATCTGGTAGTGCTTTATTTTGGACACTTCAATCTCTGGACTATAAAAAATAAATACATAGGGGCCAGGCAGATGGCTCAGTGGAATAAGCACTTCCCTGGCAAGTGGAAGGACCTGAATTCAATCCCAGTTGAAAAAAAAAAAAAATTCCTGTTGTTTATAAGATACTCTATGATATTTTGTTATAATGGTCTGAATAGACCAAGATAGGCCTTGTACTATGGGCCCTTTGTGCTTCACCCCCAGCAATGAACTCCACAGGGAAGGATCCTGTCCTGCCACAACCTCTGCCTGTCTTCTCAGAGCATCCCTAGGCCCAACTCCTGCAGTGTGAGTCCTCAGGGAAGCAGCATATGAGGCAGAATGCAGAACACACTGTGTGCCACTGTGATTCTAAGGTGAGAAGAGAGGAGCGCCAGCCCAGCCCAGCCACCCTGCAGGGCTCTGTAGTCAAAATGGCCTGTTGAAAGTGTTCTATAGAAGGGCCGGCCAGATAGCTCAGCAGATTAAAGTGCCTGCTTAAGCAGACACAGAGACTGGGGTTTGATCCCCATGTACTGTGCTGGCCCTGTTCTGGGGGCATACTGAGATTGGGTGTGGTGGCATGCACCTGTAATCCCAGCACTCAGGAGGCTAAAAACAGGATCACTACAAGTCTGATCTGTGTAGTGAGACCCTGTAGACCCTGTACTAATATAAAAAAAAAAAAAGGAAGAATTTTCTTTTAAGAAAATTTAAGGCCAGTGAGATAGCTCAGTGGACTAAGTGCCTGCTTAGGCAAGCACAAGGACATAGGTTTGATCACTGGCAACACATGCCTCTCTCCCAGGGCACAATGAGCTGGCCACCGAGTCCAGGAATGATGGCACATGCCTGTATTCCCAGTGGTAGGGAGGCTGAAAACAGGAGGATCACTACAAGTTCAAACTGCATAGTAAGGGCCAGCCAAATAGCTCAGCAGATTAAAGCACCTACAAGCAGGCATGGGGGCCAGGGGATTGATCCCTGGGCCTGCCGTGCTGGCCCTGCCCCCAGGGCACACTGAGACATCGATTGAAACTGGGCATGGTGGCACCGCCTGTAATCCCAGCTCTTGGGAGGCTGTAAACAGGTGGATCACTACTAGTCCGATCTAGTAGTGAGAACCTCAACACCCTGTAGACCCTTCCCTAAAATACAAATAAATAAATGAACAAACTGCGTAATAAGACCCTGTACCAAACACACTAAAAAAAGGTGTCCTATGTTGGGTTAAAGTGGCCAGGCCATTATTATTCCTATGTGGATCAGCTGCTGGACTCAGGCCACCCATGAGGGCCATGAGATTGGGCCAGGGCCCTTACCTAAGGCAACCCCTGGATTATGTAAACATCCACTGTCTGCATCAAAGTCCTTCCTTGGATGTGTCACACATCCACCAGGAAGTGGGAACACTGAATGAGAAGGAGGCCACCCAGAGTCCATAAGGGTGGGAAGCTTACCTGGGGAGGAAGGTGGTACCTGGAGGGAGGGCAGGTTCTCAGGAGCACAAGAGAGAGAAGCTAGAGAGGAGGTGGTAGGCAAAGAATCAATGTGGATCTCTCTCAGTGAGGAGCCGAGGAACCCAAGGGTAGGCTGCAAGGAGTATGCTCTGAGGCCATGCTTCAAAGAAAATGCAGAATGTACAACCCATAGAGAGGAGGAGGGAAGTAGCAGTGGTAAGGGCCACAATGGATTAGAAGTTCAGAGAGTGCCAGGCCTCTCTGCACAGCTTTATAGAATTCAGGTAAGTAGAGGCCCCTGCCCACTGTTGAGACTTCCCTTTGTAGGTAGTATCTTGTAACTCCTTGATGTAAATATCCTCCCCCCACCAATTCTCCTTCTCCTCCTTTTTAAAGTTGGATCCTGGGGCTGGGGAGATGGCTTAGTAGAATAAGCACTTCTCTGGCAAGCACAAGAATCTGAGTTCAATCCCCGGTTCTACAAAAAAAAAAAAAAAAAGTTGTATACCTGGGACCCTGGAAGGACCTGAAGGACCTGTGGGGAAATTGAAGCCCACAGGAAGGAAACAGACCTCAATGCAAAATAAAGGAGGGGACAAACTACTTTTTTCCTGGCCCCTGGATCATGGTGTGAGAAAGATCAAATCTACTGAGACACCACAATGGTGAGGGGTCCCAGAGGCCTTCAGGGAGAACTGGACCAGCATAAGGGAGCAGTGGATGCTGGCTGCTGCAACAGCTGGTGAGTGACTCTAACCCAAGTGACTGCTGTGTCCCCTGGAGATGCCAGTTTAGGAAAGGGGTCACTGAGCCCAAGACTCAGAGCAGCCATGCGTTGGCTTCAGTTCAAGGCTCCCAGTGTTGAAATCTCTGAAGTGACTGGGTCAGGGACAACTCCAGGAGACTTGAAGGGCCAGGAAGCCATCATGAGGCCAGCAAGAGACACCCAGTATGTTGTAGACTGAATGATTCAGGCCTCTGCCCCATAACCAGAGGCCAGGATCAGCCTCAACTTCGGTGGATGTGAGCAAGCACCCTGCCCTAATCCTTTTTTTTTTTTTTTTTTTTTTTGTCTTTTTGAGACAGGGTCTCGCTATGCAGTTCAGGCTGGCTTTAAGCTCACTTTGTAGCTCAGGCTGGTCTCGAACTCACAACAATCCTCCTGCCTCAGCCTCCCGAGTGCTGGGATTACAGGCATGCACCACCACGCCCGGCCCTGCCCTAATACTATTGAGGACTTCGTCTATCTTTTCTTTTGTTTTGGTGTTTTGAGACAGAGTCTCACTATGCAGTCCAGACCAGCCTTGAATTCACAGGGATCCTCCTGCATGCTGGGTTTAGGCATGCACTACTATGCCCAGCTATGTTTTTATTGTTTTTGCTTTTTTATTTATTATTTATTTATTTATTTTACAGTACCAGGGATTGAACTCAGGACCTTAGGTAAGCACTTATTCTACTGAGCTATCTCTTTTTTTTTTTTTTTTTTTTTGGCAAAACCAGGGGTTGAACTCAGGTCCTTGTGCTTTCTAGGAAAGCGTTTATTCCACTGAGCCATCTCCTCAGCTGCACCATTTTTTTAAAAATGTATTTAGTACTGTTGTAACTCAAAAATCAGATGACAACGAGGCAAGTCCAAAAGGAAAGAAGCACTTTATTTTAGGTGGTACCCACCGGGTAGTCTCTCCATGCGAGAAGGAGAAGGGCCCTCCGAGGGCTGGGCAGCAGGGCTTTTATGCCCAAAACTGCAGGCTGGGAGGGGTAAGCAAGCATCGTCACAGAAGCTAAAATGGCCGTTAGGGGAGTACAGGGACAATTTTGATTGGGGGAGACAAATATTTTATCTATATTAGGGAACTTTGTGGCTCAGGGTATGGTCTCGCGGGATGGGGTGAAGGGGGCTGAGGCAAGCTGTGTTACAGAAGCTAATTGCATTGGTTGATAGGGGTTGACCTTTACATTGATTGGCTCAGTGAGAAGGGAATAATTTTTTGACAGAATAACATATTTCTGTAATGCTTGGGTAACCTTGGTGGGGCATCTTGTGGCCATTAGGGGTTAACAGGGAAACTTGAGCAAGCGGGTTACAGAAGCCAATAGCAATTGTTCCTTTGTCAAGATTGATTGAGGGCCACCTGGAGATTGCTGAGGCTATAGAGCAACCTTGTGGTTGCTTAGTTGCATGTAACTTTCCCAGAACATTTAGCAACAGGTGGAACAAAGGGCTTAAGATGGAGCTAGTCTAGCGTGGCTTGGGACTTTTTATTTTTACCTTTTGCTCGGAACAGAGCGGGGCAGTGACCTAAAGGGGAGATGGGTCTGGGGCAGGCAACCAAGCAGTATTACAGAAGCAAAAAGCGGAAGTTGAGAGAGTCAAGGGGGTATGGGGAGCTAGTTGGTGGGAGTTTTCTCGGGTGAGCGGGGTTACATAAACCTATGAGGGGGGTGCTTGTTGCCAAGGGAGGGCAAGAAACAGTTTGTCTAAGGTCAGGCCCCAGTGGGAATAACAGGTAATGGCACCTGGCAGGTTTCATTAAGAATAACAGGATATGGGGAAGGGGCTCGGCACTCAAGTGGGTTATAACAGTACAGGTTTTACAGTGTCTCATTACACAGACGGGACTCATAGTGATCCTATTTTCAGCCCCCCAAGCACTGGGATTACAGATGCATGCCACCATGTCCAGTCTCAATCTTCTTCTCAGTGCGTGTCAGGGATGGGGCTGGCATGGCACACCAGGGGATCAGACCCTCAGCCCCTGTGTCTACCTAAGCAGGAGCTTTAATCTGCTGAGCTATCTGGCTAGCCCTGTTTTTGCTTTTTCATAAGTGTGAATATTATATTTTAGATATGGTTTTGTTCTTCTTTTATTATTATTGTTTTTTATTTTTATTTTTTATTATTATTGTTTTTAAGCATTTATTTATTATTTATTTGATACAGGGTCTCATTATACAGCTCAGACTCCTGTCTCAAGTCTTTTCAGTGCTGGGATTATAGGCATGTGCCACCACACCTGGCTAAAAGCTTCCTACTATAAACAATTTACAAGCCCCAATGCAGAAAAAAAAAACCACAATAACAGACAGACACAGAGAGACAGAGACAGAGACAAGGAAAGAGAGACAGAGACAAGGAGAGAGAGACAGAAACAGAGACAGAGAGACACAGAGACAGAAAGATAAACAGATCACTTATAAAGGAAAACCTATCAGAATCACAGCAGACTTCTTAACTCAAATCCTTAAGTCAAGGAAAGCTTGGAAAGAAGTATTCAAGCACGAAAAGAAAACAACCTCAGGGCTGGCCAAATAGCTCAGCAGATTAAAGCACCTACAAGCAGGTGCAGGGGCTAGGGGGTTCCATCCCAGGCCTGCTGTGCCGGCCCCATCCCTGGGGCACACTGAGATGGCAATTGAGTCTGGGCATGGTGACGTGTGCCTGTAATCCCAGCTCTTGGGAGGTGGATCTCTTATGAGTCTGATCTAGTAGTGAGACCCTGAACACTCTGTAGACCATTCCCTAAAAAATACAAAAGAATAAAAAGTAAAAAGAAAAAAGAAAACAAAACTCCAACCCAGATAACTACACCCTGTAAAATTATTATTTCCAGGTCCAAGACTGCCTGACCATACTCATGCGGGATAGAACAAATGGCCAGGAGCCTTAGAAGTACAGAGGTTTTAAAGGTAGAAACTGCATCCTGTTTGGCAAACAAATTTGTCATTTAACATAGAACAGTACCTTTAGGGACAGCGTGACCATTACTCAACATACATTTTTTTTTTTTCTGGGAGTATTGTTTTCTGGGGAACTCCCAGTCTATTGATGATTTATCAATGGTACACCAAGCCTCCTTGCAGTCTTACAAGGAGCAGGGTCACAGAAAGTTGAGCAGAGTAATTTTTTATAATTAGTTTTACATTAACTCATCACGTTACTTTTACATTAACCCTTTACATTCTGGGGCCAGCAAGATAGCTCAGCAGACTAAACAACTGCTTAGGCAGGTTCAGGGACCCAAGTTCAATCTGGGGCACCACATCCCCCCCTCCCTGCATTCAGAGCTGGCCATTGAGACCGGGCATGGTGGTATATGCCTGTAATCCCAGAACTGGGGAGGCTGAAAACAGGAGGATCACTAGGAGTGCAAGCTGCATAGTGAGACCCTATACCAAATACATTAGAGAGGGAGAGAGAGAGAGAGAGAGTCTCAGTCTGAGTTCAGGCTGGCCTTGAACAATTGACTATGTAGCCCAGGCTGGTTTTGAAATTTCAGTGATCCTCCTGACTCAGCCTCCTGAATGCTGGGATTATAGGCAGACATCACCATGTTAGATTTATCTTTCAAAATTTATGGAGAGGCTCAGGGAGATGGCTCAGTAGAATAAGCACTTGCCTGGCAAGCACAGGGTCCTGAGTTCAATTCCTGGTACTGTGAAAAAAAGGGGGGGGGGCAGGGAGATGGCTAGGGGCCAGGGAGATGGCTCAGTGGAATAAACACTTACCTGGAAAGCTCAAGGGCCTGAGTTTGATCCCCAGTTCCGAAAAAAAAAAAAAAAAAACTTAAGGAAAACTAAGTAATTTGATGATAAAGAACACATTAATAAATTAATGATCACCAAACCAGCACTGCATAAAGTTCTTCTTTTTTTTTGGTAGAACCAGGGATTGAACTCAGGCCCTTGTACTTTCCAGGCAAGGGCTTATTCTACTGAGCTATCTCCTCAGCCCCAGAACAGCATAAAGTTCTGAAGGATATCTTAGAAAAAGACAGTGAAGACCATGAAAACAACAATTCCAAGAATCCCAGTAGAATGAATCCACCCAACAAGATGAGGAACTAAACAGAAGAAAAAGAAAAGGAACCAATAACAGGAAAATAGTATGATAAGGATAAGTCAATATATAATTATCAGTGGTCTTGGGCTGGGGAGATGGCTCAGTGGAATAAATGCTTCCCCTGGCAAGCACAAGGGCCTGAGTTCAATTCCCAATTCTGAAAAGAAAATATCAGTGGTATCAATTCACCAATTAAAAGAAACAGATTGGTAGAATGGATCAAGGCCAGGAAGATGGCTCAGTGGAATAAGTACTTCCCTGGCAAGCACAAGGGTCTGAGCTTAATCCCCGGTTCCATAAAAAAAAAAAAAAAAAAAAAAAAAAAAAAAAAAAAAAAAAAAAAAAAAAAAAAAAAAAAAAAAAATAGAAACGGGTTGGGGAGATAGTTCAGCTGCATAAGAACCTGCCTGGCAAGCACAAGGTTCTGAGTTTGACCCCCTCTCCACAACAAAAAGAAACAAGATCCAACAATATTCTGCATGTAAGAAACATAATTAACTAAAAAATAAATTCATAAACTGAAAGTCAAATGATGGAAACAATGCTTTGTGTGTCAGAAAGCTGGAAAAAAAGCACAGGCAGCTAGTCTATTTTCAGAAAAAGTGGTTTTCAAGCCAAGACCTCTCAGAAGAGTCAAAGAAGGTCACTACATCTTTGTAAAGGAACAGTCTAAGAAGAAGAAATAACAAACATAAATAAAAAAATCATAACTATATATGGCCAGGCATAATGGTATATGTCTATAATCCCAGCACTCGGGAAGCTGAGGCTAGAGAATTGCTGAGAATTTGAGACCAGCCTGGGCTACAAAGTGAATTCAAGGCCATTGTGAACTGAACTTCATAGTGAAATCCTGTCTCAAAAAAGACAAAAAAATTAAGTTATGTGGCGACTGCCTGGTAAGCATGGAGTCCTGAGTTTAACTGTTGGTACCAAAAATACAAAAATAAAAAAAATACCAACACACTCAACTATATAAAATAAATACTAATGGACATTAAGATCAAATATTTTTTTTTGTTTTTGGTACCAGGGATTGAACTCAGGGCCTAAGTGCTTCTCAGGCAAGCACTTATTCTACTGAGCTATCACCCTGGCCCAAGAAAAATGTTTTAAAAAGTCAAATAAGCACTAATCCATTTTTTTTTTTTTTTTTTTTTTTTTTTTTGTGGAACTAGGGATTGACTCAATCCCTTGCACTTGCCAGGGAAGCACATATTCCACTGAACCATCTCCCTGACCCCGCACTAATCCAATTAAATGGAGGACCTCAATACTCCACTGTCACAAGTAGACAGATCACCTGACAAAAATCAGCAAAGAAAAAGAACTGGCAAACTTAAATAAATGGATTTAGAAGATATCTACAAAGTGTTCCACCCAACAACAGAGTACACATTCTTGCCTACACATGGGGTGTTCTCCAAAACAGACCACATACTAGTTGATAGAACAGGCTTAAGCACATGCAAAGGAATTTAAAACATGTCATGCTTATTATCAGACCACAGAGAGATAAAACTGAAATCAATGACCATAGAAGACACAAGACTTATATAAAAATACAGAAATTAAATAACACCCTCCAAAGCCGGGCGTGGTGGCGCATGTCTGTAATCCCAGCACTTGGAGGCTGAGGCAGGAGGATTGTTGTGAGTTCGAGACCAGCCTGAGCTACAAAGTGAGCTTCAGGCCAGCCTGAACTGCACAGTGAGACCCTGTCTCAAAAAGACAAAAAAAAAAAAAAAAAAAAAAAAACACCCTCCTGAACACCCATGGGTCACATGTGAAATTAAAGAATTTAGACAGTTTCTAAAATTATGTAATAATGCCAATATAACATACTGAACTTTTTGGAGACAATGAAAGCAATCTTATGAGGGAAATTTAGGTGATGTAGGTGAATTCCTACATCAGAGAAGTAGAAGGTAATAATGAGTTGTTGTTTTTTTTTTTAAAGCAGAAGGGCCAGTGAGATAGCTCAGTAGACTAAGCACCTGCTTAAGCAGGGGCGGGGGTTAGATCCCTGGCACCACATGCTGTGCCAGCCCTATCCCTAGGTGCACTGAGCCAGTGACCATGTCTAGGCACCTCTAATCCCAGCACTGGCTAGGCTGCAAACAGGAGATCACTAGGAGTTTGAGCTATGTAGTGAGACCCTGCACAAGATACTAAAAAGAAAGAAAGAAGAAAGGAAGGAAGGAAGGAAGGAAGGAAGGAAGGAAGGAAGGAAGGAAGGAAGAAAGAAAGAAAGAAAGAAAGAAAGAAAGAAAGAAAGAAAGAAAGAAAGAAAGAAAGAAAGAGCAAAGCAAAGGAGAGTGATGTGGTGTTGTTGCATAACTGTAATCCCAGCTCTTGGGAAGGCAAATTATTGTGAGTTCAAGACCAGCCTGAGCTACAAAGTGAGCTCAAGGCCAGCCAGCCTGAACAGCATAGGCAGACTCTATTTCAAAAAGAAAGAAAGAGGACTGGGGAGATGGCTCAGTGGAATAAGTGCTTCCCTGGCAAGCACAAGGGCCTGAGTTCAATCCCCGGTTCCGCCAAAAAAAAAAAAAAAAAAAAAAAAAAAAAAAAGAAAGAGGGGAGCGGGAGAAGGCTCAGGGGAATAAGCGCTTCCCCTGGCAAGCCCAAGAGCCTGGGTTCAATCCCTGGCTCGGAAAAAAAAAAAAAAAAAAAAAAAAAGAAAAGCAGAATGAGCCAGGTGTGACGGTGCATGCCTGTAATCATCCCAGAACTTTGGAGGCTTAAGTTCTTTTTTGTTTGTTTGTTTGTTTTACCAGGGATTGAACTCAGGACCTTGCACTTGCCAGGGAAGCGCTTATTCTACTGAGCCACCTACCTGGCCCTTGGAGCTCAAGTTCAGGTCCAGTCTGGGCTATATAAGTGAGTTCAAGGCCAGCCTAAACTACATTAACAAAACCCTGTGTGTGTGGGGGGGGCAGAAATTAATGTACCTGAAATTAAAAAAGCAATGCAAAAAAAAATTTTGAGACAGGGCCTCACTGTGCAGTTTGGGCTGGCCTTATGCTCACCAGGCTGGTGTCAAACTTACAGAGATCCTCCTGGCTCAACCTCCCAAGTGCTGGGATTACAGGTGTGTGCCACTATACCTGATTCAAGAATCAATTAATTGAGGAGTTGTTTTTTTGAAAGATTAAATAAAATTGAGAAACCTTTAGCCAAGCATATAAGCTTATCAAAAAGAAAGAGGAAGGGAGAGGAAGAGGAGAAAGAAAAGGCCTAAATCCGTGGAATTAGAAATGAGTGAAAATCACAAAGGATCCTACAGATATCAGCTCTTCAGTACCTGCTTAGAGAACCTCTATTCTAATAGAAAATGTAGAAGGAATGGAGATTCCTAGATAAATCTGAATTACTAAAGCTGAATCTAGAAGTTATAAAAATCCTATGTGGACCTATGCCTGTGCTTCACCTCAAAAAAAAAATCCTAAATAATCCATTATTAGTGAGTGAAATTGAAGATGTGTTTTAAAAACTACCAGCAAAAGCCAGGGACATGGCTCAGTGGAATAAGTGCTTCCCTGGCAAGCGCAAGGGCCTGAGTTCAATCCCCAGTTCTGAAAAAAAAAAAAAAAGCCACTACACCTGATTCAAGAATCAATTAATTGAGGAGTTTTTTTTTTTTTTTGAAAGATTAAATAAAATTGAGAAACCTTTAGCCAAGCATATAAGCTTATCAAAAAGAAAGGGGAAGGGAGAGGAAGATGAGAAAGAAAAGGCCTGGAATTTACTACTGAATTCCAGAAGAACATTAGAGATTTCAAACACCTGAAATGAATAGATATTTCTCAGATGAAGAAGTACTAACAACAAACATATGAAAAATAACTAGTCATTCAAGAAATACAAATTAAATCAACAGTGAGATTCTATTTCATTCTAGAAAGGACGACTGTCAAGAAATCAACCAAGGGCCGGCAAATAACTCAGCAGATTAAAGCACCTGCTTAGGCAGATGCAGTGGCTGGGGTTCGATCCCCAGCATACCATGCTGTGCTGGCACCGCCCCTGGAACATGCTGAGACAGTGATTGAGACTGGACATGGTGGCGTGGGCCTGTAATCCCAGCTCTTTGGGAGGCTGAACACAGGAGAATCACTGAGTCCCATCTATGTAGTGAGACCTGTAGACCCTTACTAAAAATACAAAAAAAAAAAAAAAAAGAAAAAGAAAAAAAAAAGAAAAGAAAGAAAGAAAGAAAGAAAAGAAATCAATCAATAGGGCCTGTGAGATAGCTCAGTGGACTAAGCACCTGCTTACACAAACTAAGGGACCTGGGTTCAATACCCAGCACCACATGCTGTGCTGGCCCCGCCCCCAGGTGGCTGAGCCAGCCATTGAGTCTGGGTGTGGTGGCGAACACCTGTAATCCCAGCACTGGGGAGGCTGAAAACAGAAGGATCACTATGAGTCTGAGCTGTGTAGTGAGAACCTGTACCAAAAATATTAAACAAGAAAAAGAAAAAAACCAAATGAACCAATAATAAATGGTGGCAAGGCTGTAGGGAAAACTTTTCCACTGTTAGTGGGAATGTATACAGTATAACCACTATGGAAATCAACATGGAGATTCCTCATATAAACTAGTGATTCCATTTGACCCAGCTGTTCCCTTCTAAAAATCTTCCTCAAAAGTTAAAAGCATAATACCACAGTGATGTATGTACATCTATGCTTACAGCAGTACAATGTATAATAGCTAAACAGCCCATATGCCCATCCAAATGAATGGGTAATAAAAAATGTGGTATCTATATATAATGGAGTACTTACTCTGCCATAAAAGAAGATAAATTTGAATCATTTGTAAGAAAATGGATTCACCTTATAGTTGTATTAAATGAAATAAACTGGACATGTATATTTAAATATTGCAACATTTCTCTTGAGTGAGAAACCCAAAGGGTAAATAAGGAGTAAAATAAATATTAGAAGTAGGAAGGACATGTTCGAGTGAGAAGGGGGACAAGGGAAGAGGGAAAGAAAGGGAAGGAAAAGGGGAAAAAAATAGAACAGAAGGAAAAATGGAATGAAAGCTTTTGTAAATAGGAAGGAGACGGTTTGAAGGAAAGGGAGGGGGATGGAAATAAAAGAATTAAGAGGGGCTGGAGAGATGGCTCAGTGGAATAAGCACTTCCCTGGCAAGCGCAAGGGCCTGAGTTCAATCCCCGGTTCCGAGAAAAAAAAAAAAAAAAAAAGAATTAGGATATACTATGTACAAGGACAAATTCTCTATGATGAATATGTATGATGGGGGGCACTGGCAGATTAGCTCAATTGTCTGAAGTGCATTTTTGAGTAAAATCAGTCAGGGGCAAGCCCCACATGCCGTGCCAGGCCTGCTCTTAGGGCAGCCTGAGCCAGCCAAAACAGAGAGAGGAAAAAAAAAAAAAAAAGAATCCAATATATAGGGCCGGAGAGGTGGCTCAGTAGAATAAGCGCTTGCCTGGCAAGCACAGAGCCCTGAGTTCAATCCCTGGTTCCACAAAA
>PVKA01048722.1:0-13626 GCA_004027165.1 Ctenomys sociabilis
TGTCTCGCTATACATCACGGATTATTTTTTCGCGGGGGTGGGGTGTGAGCTCAGCCGGCCCTGCGGGGAGGGGCTGGCATGGCACGTGGTGCTGGGGCTCGAACCGCGGTCCCTGGGAGGCGCTCTAGACCGCTGAGCTAATGACCGGAGAAGTAGGATCACTGTTCCCACCCTAACTTCACTGCAAAGTTAATTATCTAGTTTAATTACTGCTATAGTTGAGATCTGCTCTGTCTCTCCAAATCCCATATTATAAAAGTTTATCACCCAGCTTGGCACAGCTGCGAGTGGTGGAACCTTTAAGCAGTCGGGTCCTGGGGGAGGCAGTTAGATGGCTGGGGCAAGGGTATGCTCTCCAAGGGGATAGTGGAGCCCCAGCCACTTCCTCTTCCTCTTTTCTTTGTTTCCTGGCTGTGGGGAAACAGTTTTGCTCTGCTGTGTGCTCTTGTCCTGGTTCATTGCCAAATGCCTAAAAGCAATGGATGCGCTCAGTTATGGACCCACACCTTCAAAACTATGAGCGAAAGTAAACATTTTTTCTTCCTAAAATGATTATCTCAGGCATTTGTGGCAGTGAGGAAAGCCAATTAGCACAGTCACTCACAGTCGTGTAGTTGATATTTAACTATTTTCCTTAATCGTATTCATCTTAAAATTTTGCCATCATTTACACATTAAAAAATAATGAACCTTAGGGCCAGGGAGATAGCTCAGTAGACTAAGCGCCTGCCTAAGCAAGTACAGAAATTGCAGTTCGATCCCCAGTACTACATGCTGTGCTGGCCCCACCCTCCAGGCACACTGAGCCAAGCCTGGGCACAGTTGTGCACGTCTGTAACCCCAGAGCTGGGGAGGTTGAAAGCAGGAGGATCATTATGAGTCCAAGCTGCATAGTAAGATCCTGTACCAAATATATAAAAATAAAGATAAAAAATACACTGTTAATTTTTAAGAAATTCCTGTTGAAAACTTAGATCGCAGTCAGCATAAATAATTCTCATCTACAAAGAGCATACCCCCATTCATGTATAAACAGTTCATACATTTGTATTCTAGCACATTTTAAAGCCATACCGTGGACCTCAATTCATCAGAAAATATTTAGGAATTGTACTAGAAAAATAAAATGGCACAATAAAAAGAGTTGGGCCATTTGAGTCAAATTAATTTCTTTTGCTACCTGTTATACTATCTTGGAAATTGTTTAGCTTTTGAATTTCAGTTACTTGATCTGTAAAGATGGATGATAATAGCTATTTTCCAGGGCTGTCATGAACATGAATAAAAATATTTAGCCCAAAACATCTAGAACTCAAAGTTATTATAAAATGCGCGCTTTAGTTCATCCCATTTTTATTCCCAACACAACGCTTCATGTGGAAATCCTATTATTTCCATTTTACAGGTAATGAAACTAAGCACTCGAAAAACTGTCGCTTATCCCACCTGTAGTCAAGTCTATTAGGCTTCATTACTGCATTATACTCTGACCCAGTGCATGCTGGGAGCAGTGGGAGAAAAGATCCTGGTCTTTCTTAAGAGGCTCAAGATATTTTAATCACGGTTCCTAAAGAACTGGAAGGACCCTGGTTTATAGCACAAGAGTTGACTGCTATGCCCAAATTATGCAGAGCTACACTACCTAATTGCATCACAGTTTTCTTTACCTTTTCAGTTCTACTATGTTTTTGTTTGTTTGTTTTTCCATAAAAAGCTCAGTGCAAGAAAAGAGTGCCAGGATGGACTTAGCTTGTTTAGCACAAAGGAACTAATCCCACCTTAGAACAAGTAGCTGGATTCGTTTGCATATTAAAGCAATCCCTCTGGGAATCCGTGTCCCCAATGAAGAGGGGAAGCTGCCACAGAACAAGTTTCCCTTCCTGTCTTAGTGAATAAATACTTAAATAGTATGCAAGATGGACTTTGTTTCCATTTTATTGTTCTTCTTGAAAGTAAGTGGGGTTTTTGTTTGTCTGATTGTTTGTTTGCAGAACTGAGGATTGAACTCAAGCCCTCGCACCTGCCAGGGAAGCACTTATTCCACTGAGCCATCTCCCTGGCCCTTGAAAGTAAGTTTGATGCACAACTAACTGTACCTACTTGAAGTGTAAAATTTGGTAATTTCTGGCATGTGCATCTATCTCTGCAGACAGTGGCTCAATCAGTACAATGAACACGCACATCAAATTCAAAACTTCCTTTCTAGACCCTCCCTTCTATCTGTCTCTGCTTTCCCCTTCCCCTAAGCAACTATTTATGTGCTTTCTGTCACTATAGATTAGTTTGCAGTGAGCAAATGTTTCACTTTGTAATACATAAATGGCATATAAACGTTTGGAGGGATGAAGGTCTATTCTTGGTATTGCGTGGATAAGTAGTTTATTTCCTTTTGTTGCAGAACAGTATTAATTGCATGACCAAACCACAATTTATCCATTCTCCTTTTGACTATTATTAATAAAGCTGCTTTGAACATTTCAGGACAAGAAGACAATGCTTTTATTTGAATGTCCACTCATCTCAAAAGAGACATATGCATTCATTTTTCTTGAGTAATTAGAAGTAGAAGAGCTAAATCAAATGATGGATGTAAGTTTAATTTTTAAAATGCTTTTCATAGTGGTTGTACATTCCCATCAGCAGAAGAGAGTTCCCGTTATTCCATAACCCTGCCAATATTGATATGGTCAGAATTCTCCATTTTTTTGCCATCCTAATAGATACAGGAGTTAATAATGATAACCATCACTTTGTGTAGCTTTTGCTACGTGTACATGAATTTTTGTCTGTGTTAGTCTTTTGCCCAGTTTTCAACAGATGTACCTGGGGGCATCCATACCATAACCATTTTTCAAGTATTTTATCTGCTTGCTTCCTTTTTGGCAACTTTGACTATTCATACATTAGGCCCCTGGAAGCTGTCCTGTAGCAACGGTGTTACTTTGTTTTTATTCTTTGTTCTGTCCATTGCAGTTAGAATAGTTCCTAGGGTTACATTTTCAAATTCACTAATCTCTTCTTCTGCAATTTTCTTAGGCCATATGAACGGGCATTTTTCACTTCAGACATTGTAATTTTAATCTCTAGAAGTTAAAATTTGTGTCTTAAATATATTTGTCTCATTCATTTTTAAACATATAGAATACAATAGTTGCTTTACTGTCTTCGTTAATCCTAACATCGGTGTCTATTCTGCGTTGGTTTTCACTGCTTGTTTCTTTTTTACCTCATTGTGGAGATGAACCATATTACCATATTTTGTATCTGCCTTGCATGCCTGATAATTCTGGATCCCAGACAATGTGATTTTTTTCTTTGTTCGGTACAGGATATTTTTAAACTTTCTGTAAGTATACTTGTTCTCTTTTCTTAAGTTGCAGTTGTATTCTTAGGGATGGTTTTACTCTGAGGAAGCAAAGGGGCTTGAAGTCATTCTACTAAGATCTATCAAGATCTAGTGAGGTGTCATGACAGATTCTGCTCTACAGCATACAGTAGCACATGATTAATAAATGGTTCTCAAGTGAATCATTAAGTGAATTAAAGTGAAAAGGGATTTTACAAATGTTACATTCAGATGCTGCCTGACTTCTGTATTTTCTGAGTATGCTGAGTTTTTATTTTTCATTATACAGCCACACTTTATCTGAGAGAATAACTCCACTTTCACATCCTTCTTGCTAAGTGACTCTAGAGATCAGACTCTTCTGCCCCAGCTCCAAATGGAAAAATCCTAGAAAGGAATCTAATAAACCCAGAGTAGGTCATATGTCCACCATGTGCCAAAAGAGAAGACATTGTGTTTTTGTTTTTATTTGTTTTTTGTTTTCTTTATGACAGGGCCTCTATGTCATTCAGGCTGGCCTGCAACTCGCTGTGCAGCCCAGGCTGATCTTGAGTTTGGACCAATGCTGCCTCAGCCTCTTGAGTGCTGGCATTACAGATGTTCACCACCATGGCCGGCGGAAGTTGTGTTACTTTTTTAACAAAGCATTTTATTTCTATGAAAATATATCATGTATAAAATTGGAGAAAATTTAGATAAGCAGGAAAAACAAAATATAAATATTTTTCCACCCACAGTAACCCAGTATTAGCTTTTAGAGTATTTCTTTCCTTTTCATGGATAATGCCTCTAGGAAAATGCAGAGGGAAAGCAGATGTTTCAATTTCTATTGTTAAACACTTAAATGTGTTCTTTTGGAGGAAAGTTAGGTGGAATTGGAAACCAATTAGACTCTCTAAATTGCCTTAAATACAAGAAATCTAATTTTAGTTAAGCTCTAAAAACAGAGAAGAATGATTTCACCTCTTTGCCCACACTTATGGAGAAATATGATCTCTTGAAGAAAACGTGAAATTGTTTTGTTCCCATTGCCTGGCTTGACTCACCCGATTAACACCTGTCTACCTTCAGGGTAGGTGCTCTGGAACACTTGTGTAAATTAAAATTTAGCTCTACCGTAAAAAAAGCTATTGTGAAAATCTCAGCAAATCAGCTCCAGTAGCTCTCATTTGGCATAGGCTGGGCTTAGGCTTCACAGCACAGGGTTTTAAACAGCTCTCTTTGGTCTGGTTAAGCCATTCGTGAATATCTATTGAATGCTCACTTCAAGCATCATAAAGGAAATGGATGCGTGATTCCCACCCCTTAAAAAGCTGATAGCTATCCACCTGAGGAAAGCAGCAAGATGGATTTATCAGTTTTGGCATGAGGGAAAAGATCAGGATTAGAAAATTACAAATCCCAGTTTGATAAACATTCTATTTTTAACAAACTTATATTTTATTGTTCAGCACCGAAACATTCTCTGGGCCTGTCACTGAGGCTTAAAATACAATGGCATAATGTCCCTCCCAGCAGGGCCATTCATAGGACAGTAGGTGCATCTTAGAGCAAATGGAAATCTCATCCAACTCCTTCTGGGTGAGGTTTTGCAAAAACCTCTTTTGACTGACCAATTAGGAAAAAGTACTCTCCCTGGGCAGAGTAATTAAAAAAACTTGCCCTCTTCTCCTACAGCCGTGAGCTGAGCAGAGCCGAAGCTGGAACATGCATACCACAGCATCCATGCTAGAAGCCTGTGGCTACTGTCATTCTTCTGTCCTTATATTAATTATCTAGTAAGAATCCACCTTTTTGGGTCAGGTAGGCAAGGATGGTGCTACCTTGAGATACTACAGTGACTTTTTAGCCTCTTAGATTCCTTAGAGTCTGTAGTGTTCGTGTTATGCTTTTTATTTCAAGAGGTAGATATGTTTTCCCATATATTATTAGATAGATGGCAGAAATTCTGAGAGGCTTGTCATATGAAGCCCTGGGCAGCTGGAGTGTTTTGTTTTTTTTTTTTTTTTTGCCAGTACCTGCATTTCAGGGCTATGAGCCTTGAGCACGGATGAGGGGGTGAGAGTATTGATGACACAGTGCTGCCCTGACCCCTCTGACAATACATCAGAACCTCTGCAATATAGTTCCAGGCAATGAACTGAGGTCAGCCAGGATGGAGGGGGAGCCGGTGCCTGGCTCAGCTTTTAAAAATACCTGCAGTGCAGTGCAAGATAGCTGGCCTCTGCTTCAGTGCCTTTGGTTACTCCAAACTGGGCTTCATTGATATTCAGGCTGCACTGTCCCCAGGAGGGCTTCGGGGAGAGCCTGCTTGCTTGTGAAGCTTCCTTCTGAGGCAGGGCTGCCTCAAGAGTACCACTAGGGTAGTCCCGTAATTGGCTCCCAACAAATGAAAGTCTAAACCTGAGAACCTTGAGCCTCTCTTGTAAGCCTTCTTATAAATTACCTGGCATCTGCTGGGACCACTGAATGCATTAGAGTTAGGATTTTTCAAAGTAAACATTGTGTTGCAGCATTATCCTTGGTGAGAAAATAGTTGGATGTCTACTGCTCTTTCAGGGCCGGTATCCAACAGCTATTTGGAAAGCCTGAGATTTGTTCTCTTTCATCTGTACTTGTTTACTCTATTCAGCTTTCACTAAATAAATAATAACCTCACCAAATAAGAAGGATAATCTAGGCTGCTAGAAAAATAGGTTGCTTGTTGCTACAATATTTGTCATAGCGGGGAGCTGGAGGTGACCTCAGGATTTGTCCGTAGGTAGTAAATGCATGCCAACTAATACTATGCAGAGGTTAGAAACAACAACTTAAATGTACCCAAGGTGATGGGAATGCACTTAACATACAGAGAACCTAGTGAGGAAAGTAAGAAACAGAGGTATTTACAACATAATTTTATATACACTCTGCAATACATATATAAGCTTGGTGTGGTGACATGTGGCTCTGATCCCAGAACTCCGTGATGCTGAGGCAGGAGGAGTTTCAAGTCTGAGTTCCATCTGAACAATTTAGCAATCTAGCAAGCTCTGGTCTCAAAATTAAAAATTAAATAAAATAAAATAAGACCAGGAATGTAACCCACTGAGAAGGCACTGGATTAGCTTTCCAGCACTACTGCAACAAACAAACAAAAACCCATACATATAAGACAACATGATGTGTATTACAAGTGAGTCTGGGGCCAGCCTGGAGTAGAAAGCAAGACTTCTCGAATTTTCTTGAAATGCCTGAAATGTTATAGCCCACTGTGAAAGAATCTTGAGAAATAAAAATAAAAAGATCAGTGAAACCCACATACACTTGCAAATTAAAAATACACTACTAAAAGCACTAAACACAGGAGGCTGGGAGTGGTAGTGCATTTCTGTCATCACAGAACTCTGGGAGGCTGAGGCAGGGAGATTCGGCCCACAAGCTCCATCCCACGTGAAGCAAGGTAGTGACTTAGTGTGATCTTGTCTCAAAATAAAGAAATAATAATGGCTGGGGTGAGCCTCAACATGAAGGCCTCCTAGGCTCAATCCCCAGTACTGGAATTTAAAAAGAAAAAGCATAGGCTAAGGAAAAAATTTTTTTTCCTGTATTTTTAGGGAAGGGTCTACAGGGTGTTAAAGGGTCTCACCACTAGATCAGACTCAATAGTGATCCGCCTGTGTACAGCCTCCCAAGAGCTGGGATTACAGGTGTGCACCATCATGCTTAGTCTCAATTGCTGTCCCAGCATGCCCCAGGGGCAGGGCCAGCACAGCAGGCCTGGGGATCAAATCCCCCCCACCCCTACACCTGCTTGCAGGCACTTTAATCTGCTAAGCTATTTGGCCGACTCCAAAAAATAAATTTAAAAACAAATATATTGATTCTCAAAACTCGAATGTAACAAAATTTGTGGAATGAGGTAAAAATAGTTCTTCCAAAACTATTACAGAAAAGAGTATAGGTTGAAAACGAATGTGTTCAGTTAATAAGTTGGAAACATAATAGCATAATTCCTTGGGAAAGAGATAATAGAGGAAGGATGAGAAATCACAAGTTAGAGAATAATTTCAAAAGACAAAAGTAACACTAAAGCTTGCTTGCTTATTTATTTATTTATTTTTGAGTGAGAGTCTCATTGTGTAGTGTAGGCCGGCCTTGAACTCACTATGTAGCACAAGCTGGTCTCCAACTTACAGTGATCTTTCTGCCTCAACCTCCCAAATTCTCGGATTACAGGTGTGTAGCATCACACCCAGCTTAAGGAATTTATTAAAAAATTAATTTATGCTGTGACTAATCAAGGAAAAAGGGGACATAGGCTGAAGAGATAGTTCAGTGGAACAAGTGCCTGCCTGGCAAGTGCAAGGTCCTGGATTCGATCGCCAATACCACAAAAAAAAAAAAAAAAAAGAAAGAAAGAAAAAAGGGACAGAGGCAACTGAAGAATACCAAGATTGAAAAGGAAGACATACCTTTGTTTTATCCGGGTTCTAATAATAGTAAAGAATACTACAGATAAGCTTCTGCTGATTTAAACTTGAAAATAAAGATAAGAAGCAAAAATTCTTAGGAAATAACATCCCAAAACAAACTCAGAAAGAACTATGAGTCTATATCATACAAAACTTTTTTAAACTTTATAAAGCAAAAGTTTTTACTTTCTATGAATACATACACAGAACTTCAAAAAGAAAATGGGAAGAAAGAAAACTGTCTCATAGAATGCATGGGAATGCATTCTATGAGACAGTTTAGCAGGAGGAATTTTCTTGACCTCATAAAAGGTCAAGACTACCCTAGAAATACATAAATAACATGTTAGATGGGAAATATAGAAAATTTTCCATTTAAAATCAGGAACCACACAAAAATGTCCATTTCTACTCAATATTGATTTAGATTGCCTAAGCCATACAAGTCAAGAGAAAATGATAGAACAGATACAAGCACTGAAAAGAAGGGGGCAAAGTTGTCATTTTTACATCTCGAAATTTAGTTTCTAACAATGATTAGTCAAATTACTGGAATTAAGAGTTTGGCAAAACAGTTGGCCAAAAGATAAATATACAAAAGCCTGTCCATTTGTAGGTATCAGTCACATCAGGGCTGGGGAGATGGCTCAGTAAAATAAGCGCTTCCTTGGCAAGCACAAGGGCCTGAGTTCAATCCCTGGTTCCGCCAAAGGGGGAAAAAATGTATGTACCAGTCACAAACACTAAAAATGGACTGTAAACATCCATTTATAACTGCAAAACTAAGAAAATATATTTAAGAGTAAATCTCAAACAATGTGCAAGATATTTATAGATAACCCACAAAATGGTATTTACAATGTTAAAGGAGCTCCCACTCTAACATACGAACTGTTTCTAAAATGCCTACAACAGAGCAGAAATCACCACACCCTTGATAAGAGAATAAATTAAATGTATTTGCCACTAAATATTAAAACGCCAAAAATTCTAATCATGAAAACAATATAAGGATAGATAAATTGACCATGAAACAATGAGGTCAGAAATCAAGTAATCCATATATGGTAAATGTTTTATTGCAGTTTATAAAGAGCCTTTCCTAGTCCTCAACTTGGTCCAGGAAGTTTACATTTGTAACCCCATGGAGAAGTCATTGGAATCCCATCAAGTTAATCCCAATCTACCACTTCCAGGGCAACCCATGGTAAGAATAAAGACACTGAAGTGTATTTGTAGTTATGGGGAGCCAAGGGGTCCTAAATCCAGCCCTGGTGGTGGCTATCCAGATCAAAGGCCTTTATTCAGGACCAAACTCAGCCTTTATTCATTTGTGAAGAGGGGAGCAGCTTGAGGATGAGTGACTGTGAGTGGCAGGAAGTGTGTGAGTGCCATGAGCTGGGCTAGGTAGGTCTGTATTTACCTCTGCAATATGCAGACAGAAGGATGTGCAGAAAGAGCAATCTGTGTTATACAATTGTGACAGCATCTAATGTTTTGGGGTCAGTGCTTCAGGTCTGATGTGTAATCTTTCGAGCTGCAGGAAGTCACAGCCTCTGCCTCAAGACTATCCTAGGCTGACAGTGTGGTGCCTTGGTTCTTCATCCTGTCTTGACCCAGCTCACGCTAGAGAAGCAGGTGGGGTTCCAGGGGAACAGGCCTGCCATCTTCAAAGACTACTTACTACCTCAGCTAGACCAATATGCATTGCTTAAAGCTAATTGAAGGGATGAGAAAAAGTCCTAGCCAGCTCTGTACATATCACTACATGGAATAGAGTCAGGCTCAGCCAAACTGGAGACAATTGCTCTTCTTACAAGGGGTTTCCCAGGTGGTCCTTCCCAGCGATTCCTTGGGGGAAGAAATGAGGTTATTAATAAGCACACTAGGATAGTTGGTTATGGAAGTTGGGTGCCTATTATACTAATATTCTGAGACTGCCACAACCACATAGTACAGACCAAAATTAATACAAATTAATTTTTTGGGAGTTCTAAAGGCTAGAAGTCCAAGATCAAGGTTCTGGCAGAGTTCTGGCAGGCCTCTGGTGAGGCCTTCCTCCTCACTTGTGTGGTTACTTTGTCTTGTGCCCTCCTATATTCTTCCTCTATACATGAGTGTCTCTGATGTCTTGCACTCTTACTACAAAGCCAAAGTTCTACTGGATTAGGGCTCTACCCTAATCATCTGATTTAATCTTACTTACCTCCCTGAAGGACCTATCTCCAAAGAGTCACATAGAAGCTTAGGGCTTCAGCCTATGAAATTTGTTTTTGGTGGGAGGGGAGTAGTTGCTTGAGCAGGGACAACACATCAAGTGGCCTTTGGAGAAGTGATCTGCAGACAGCTGGGTAGGGTGGGGTGGGGACACAAGTTAGACATAGCACTTTCCCTGGCTTGTGTATGGCTTCCTGTGCCCTGTTCCAGGTGCCCAGGTTCTGCAGGGGTGCAGGGTTGTGTCCTCCCTGCACATTTCACCTGTGGGCTCCTGTTCCGCCTCACTCTTGCTTCCCGTACAGTGCTTAAGAACTACTTATATTGGGGCTGGCCAAATAACTCAGTGGATTAAAGCAGTAACTGGGAGTTCAATCCCCAGGACTGCCACGCTGGCCCCGCCCCTGGGGCACCCTGACAGAGCAATTGAGAGTAGGTGTGGTGGCACATACCTGTAATCCCAGCTGTTGGAAGGCTGTAAACAGGATCATTACGAGTCCTAGCTACACAGTGAGACCCTGAACATCTTATAGATCCTTCTCTAAAATACAGAAAAAAAGAAAAAAACTACTTGTATCATGCACACTCTGGTACAACTACCACAGTCTCCTGGACCTGGTTATCCCAGAGCATGGGCCCCAGATCTGCAGGCAATAGGGGCCCCAACCATATCACCTTTCTAACCTGGCAGCAGTGGCTGCTAGAAAGTGTGGTGGTCCTGACACTGGCCCTTTTGGAAGTCCTGGTGGTCTCGGGGTTCATCCCGAGGCAGACAGAGCATAGTACAATTGGCTACAGAAGGTAACCATAGCAGATGACTCAGAGCCCAGAGGAAAGGAAAGAGAACCTGAGCAAGAATCTGCCCTAACAGCCCCATGCCCTGTGCCACTCTGACCTTTCAGGTAAAGTGGGTTTTACATGCATCACCAGGGCTGTCATCTACCTTCTCAACCTCTGTCACCTAGTCACTAAATGTATACTGTCCTCCTGGCCTACCTTTGTATAGGTTTTGTGGTCCTCAAGTTACAGTTGTACACGTTGAGTGGAGTTCTTTTGGCACTGCTGCTTCCTGGATAAACATCCAGCTGTGTGCTTTTGAATAGGAGATTGACTAGGTGCATCACGCCACACGCTGAGTGGTACCCATCCACCTGCTTTGCATAGCAGTGCTTGCACTCCAGAGCCCTTCAGCAATTTCCAGTGGGTTCTTTTCCCAACTGGCCTCATGTCCTTTCACCAGTTCAGTATCCTGCAGATCCTCGGCCTGGTCACCCAACTGAATTTGAAGAGCATATTGGGTCTGGTCACGTCAGACTCATTCTCTCGTCCTTATAGTTAATTCAGGCTATGCAGGAGTGTAGCACTCACATCCACACTCCCAGCAGCACTCACATCCATAACCCCAGCATTGGATCATGAATTAATCACAAACCCTAGCAGCCACCCCATGACCACATCAGGCTTTGCGGGGGACAACTAGCATGAACTATAACATACCCAGTCCTTGGTAAGGACATGAGAGAGGACGAGCAAAATAATAATAAAGTAAGTAAGAGGGCTGGTGAGATAGCTCACTGGACCAAGTGCCTGCTTAGGCAAGTGTAGGGACTGGGGTTTGATCCCTGGCACCACATGCTGCACTGGCCCCACCCCTGGGAGGGCTGAGCCAGTCACCACGACTCGGTGTGGTGGTGCACACCTGTAACCCCAGCTGTGGGGAGGCTGAAAACAGGAGGATCACTACGAGTCTGAGCTGCATAGTGAGACCTTGTAGCAAATGCATAAAATAGTAATAGTAGTAATAATAATGATGATAATGCTATAAAAAAAAAGTTTTCAGGCATTCTGTATCAGGCAGCAGGATACCACAGGAGAGTGATCCTGAAAGACTGAAAATGAACAAAGTAATCCCTCAAAGTGCTCCAGTGTAGGGTTTAGAGGCAATTTCAGGCTCAGGTACAAGGGGAGGACATCAGAGAGTCTTTTGGTTCCCAAAGTACAGAACAGGTAGAATTTGTGCCTCCTTGCATAGAAAAGAAAGTCTTGCTCAGAGAGTTTCAGGTACTGCAGAAGGTTCCTTATGAGTCTTCAGCTTATTATTGACTACAGTATATGTATGCTTTTATAAGAGCCAGAGGTGGACAATCCCCAGAGACCACACACACACACACACACACACACACACACACGCAGCAGCCAGAATGCAAAAACCTTCCACTATACAGGGCAACAGGCAGCCCACTCCAAAAGGCATTCCTTCAGTAAGGGTGTCAAATTAGCCCTGGACTAAGGACTGCTCTGTTTCTTCCTAAACAAGCTCAACAACAAGCTTTGAAAAGATCAAACTGTTTTCAAGAAGCTTCACTGAATCCCAGAACAAAGCCCAAAAATGAAGGAATAAGGGAAGAACCATCATGTAATATAAAACTCACAGTGTCTGGTATACAATCAAAATTGTTAGGCAAGCAAAAAAGAAAAATATGCCAAGTAAAAAAGAGAAATACAATGTACAATGTAAAGGAAAATCTGTCAATAATAATTAGTTCTGCACAGACCTAATGAAATGGATCGTAGATTAGATAACAAAGACATTAGCAAGTACAGTGCACCACATATGTTCCAGGAGGCAGGGGAAAATATGAGCATGTTAAAAATAAACATGAAAGAAAAAAATTTTTAATTCAAATAAAACTATTAGAGATAAGAAATACAGAGACTGATGAAAAATATACTCAAGATTAGCAGAACAATTGATGCTATAGAAAAATGAATAGCAAATTTGAAACACAGCAATGGGAACTATTTGAAAGGAAACAGAGATCAAAACAGGCCAAACAAACAAGAACAACGGGTACATCACTAAGTGTATGAAATATGCTGGGGTCTCTGAAGGGGAAGACCGGAGGGAAAGGGGAACATTTAAGAGACAGCCTGAAGAAGGATGGCTGAAAATTTGCTACATTTTATAAACTATACCAGCAGTTTATTCCAAATAAAATAAAACCATCCACTGATTCAAGAAGCTCAAAAGAAGACCAGAGATTTCCTTCCCAAATCCCCCTTCAAGACAGTAACTAGAAACTGGGAACAGAGAGAACCTGACGTCATTCTATGCACCCACAAGAAGACTGCAGTTTGTGATTAAAGTGGGTTACAAATGACTGAAATTAGGGGCCAGGGAGATGGCTCAGTGGTATAAGTGCTTCCCTGCCAAGTGCAAAGGCCTCAGTTCAATCCCCGGTTCTGCAAAAAAAAAAAAAGGAACAAATGATTAAAATTAACAATTACTTCCTATGTCCAAACAGACTTCAATTGATTTAATTTCAACTCACAGGTGATTGTAGACCTGTAACAACTTTCTGAGAACATTTTATGAAATTTCCTTTGCTTATAAATGCAAAAACTGAGGATCAAGAAGATAAATGATACCTCCGGGATACCCTAAAATGTTAGTCTCTAGCATCTAAATTCTGTGACTCCTGGATGAATCTCCTTTCTAATAAATCAGAAGGAAGAAAGCATAGTGTTTTTCATCTATTAATTTTCTGTACTCTGGGCTAACTATATAGCCATAGTATATGACCAAAGTAAAAGTGAGAGCCGGGTGTGGTG
>PVKA01048723.1:0-13626 GCA_004027165.1 Ctenomys sociabilis
CTATGTCTTCCTGAGGTACACTGAGAGACCAATGGAGACCTACCATGTAATTCACAAATTTTGCTTTTTCTTATTTTATTTTTCCTATTTAAGAATAAACTGTTCTCACAGTGCCTGCTTAAGGCAAGCATGCCGAGACTGTGGTTCAATCCCCAGCACCACGTGTCTCACTCACGCCAGGGTGGGCTAAGCCATAAATAAATAAGTAAATAAATAAATAAAATTTAAAAAAGGTTAGTTTCCCACATTTTCTAAGATACTCTCTGGTTTCCCATAGCACTTTCATCTTCCCATATATGTATGCTATTACTCACTCATGTTTATTGACCCTGTTTCTGATAAAATGAAGCAAGAGTTTGTTCAGATGTGTAACAGTCACATCCCTGGACTTAGAACAGAGCCCAGCATGTCATAGGTATGCAGAAACTTGATTTGTTGAGTGTGTTGCTGACCTGGAATGCTGGGTTCTTTACAGGGGTCCTTTTCAGGCTCTTATCCTCAACAGAGAATTTGATAGGAAACATGCAAAAGACAGTAAAAGTTTACATTCATTAACAGTATTAGAGCTGGGGAAAATAGTGTGCTCTGGCCGTGCTATCAAAAACCTGCTTGATTTCATACCAAAAGAACTGAAGATAGCATTCTCTGCTTGGTCCCAGGTGCAGGGCTTGTAGGCATGAGCACTGCAGGTCTGCAGTTGACAGGTCTCACCCATGTACCAATGGGCTGGTCAGGCCCTAGTCTCCTGCCTCAAGTTGAGAAGACAGAATTTAAACCAGTGTTTGTTTCTCTGTCAGATGGAATGTGCAGAGCCTTCCACTTTAGCCTCTCATTTCGTTACTCCTGGATGCAGGAGCCTTCCAGAATATTTTTGAAGTACCAACTGTTAAAAGTTATTTAACTCTAATGTCATGTATTTGTGTGCACATAAACATATCTACCCTGTATAATAAGTATAGCAGTTTCTCATTCAAGTCTCTGTTGTGTTAGTGGTTGAAATAAAAATGAAGATGAATAAATGGTAAAAATAATGTTAGTCCAGTGAGGCTTTTATCTTTAAATTAATGGAACTTCCTCTTCCTCCTTTAGATCTTAAACCTCACTCAGGCACTGAGAGACGGGAAGAGCCCAATGGAGCTGGTACAGATGCCCTGCGTGAACGTGGAGCGCAGTCAAGGGCGCGGGCAGGGCCGCATCATCCAGCTGACCAGCACGTTCACCCAGACCATCCACTGCAGGAAGCCCTTTTTCTCCTCATGGTAGCAGGCGCAAGAAAGGCAGCTGTTGGGCATCACTGTGTTCTTGAAATAGTACATTTTACATCTGCTCCAGTTGCCAAAACTTCAAGTCACTTAAGTCTTTAAAAAAAGTTTTCTTTTGAATGTAATCAAAAGTTTACAGTTTTTTATCCAAATATTAAATTCCATTTCAGGGAAGAAGTGATATATCTCGTGTTATTTTTGTAGAAAACTGTATAATTTGTTGTTCAAAAGATAACCTCATGGTATTACCCATGCTAGAACTATCATTACTCTGGAATTCCAAGTAGAAAATAAGACATTTGTTGACTTTGAAGACAGTAACATGTTATATGTTTTTTAAAAAATTGGGGAGAATGTTCATTTTTCACTCCTTTTACATTGCATTACAAAAGGCCTTTGAAAGGACTAGGTCTGAAATTACTGTCCTCTGATGTAACAGTCAGTAGAACAGTAGGGAAAAATAAAAATTAAGTTGCCTTAATTTTATAAGCTGCTATTTTAGAACTGGAATAAGAGACCTACAGAGACCATTATTGGGGACCTAAAAATTATGTTTTGTTAAGTGACGATGACCACTTCTTTTTTTTTTTGTATCAGGAATTGAACTCAGAACCTCACAGTTGTCAGGCAGGTGCTGTTATATCTCTGGCTCCTTTTTTCTATTTTTAGAATTTTTTTATTACTTTGTTTTAGTAAAAAATTCTAAAGACATTTCTCCTTGCTTAAAAAAATACAAGCACTCATTTTCATGAGGGAAATAATATAAAATTAAGGTAGATTGTCAAGTTCAAACAATTCAAAATAAACTTTAAGTCATTTTTGTTCCTTGAATAGGATCAAATAATTGAGCAATTAGTACTTCAAAGTACTGATCTTGTTCAATGTAGTACTTCAGTTAGTACTAAACTTTACTGAACACTAAGTCATAGAGTGTCTACTAGATTTCATTTTGGGGTTCTTTGTTTTCTAAGTGCCTAAAAACATAGTTGGAATCATTAGAGTCAGTTTTAGATTGCCTTTTAGAAGGCAACATGACAGATGACCATCAAATCATTTCTATTTGCATCTGAATTTTAACTTTGTGCTTTACTTTTAATACCAGTATGTTTCATATTCTTGGAATTTGTAGCACTGTGAAGTCATGAGTTACTAAACTGAAATGAGCCAGCTATGGAAATGAGACTCTGGAGAAGAAAACCTTTATCTTTTTTCTGTCTCAAAACCAGTAACAGCAATTCTTAGACTACACTGGGCAGGCCCCTGGTGTGCCTGGCTTTTTTGTGTTGTACATTTACTACTGAGATTTCTGCACGAGTTATTTTTGTGTGAAATGAGCGTCTGGGCAGCCACCTCAGGTCCTGCAGTCTCTGCTCACATAAGTAGGATGGAGGCAGGCAGCTGCCCTGGGGCCCTGGCAACCGGTGTCTCTGCTCACCACTCACCCTCATAGCCCTGCGAAGAGGTAGTTCAAAGTTGGCTGGAAAGTCAGAACTCACTTTTTCCTTAGGTAAATACTTTTAATTAAAATGTGCCTTTCAAAAATGTATTCTCAAAGAAAAGAAATAAATTGTTGTAATTGTGGGTACAACTTTGGTAATAGTTTTTTCAATATTTTGAAAATTACTATATTTTTATAATAAAAAACTTAATAAATTGCTGTTTTATATGCTAAAATTAGTGTGAAAATATTTTTAAGTATCTGACCATGCTTGAAAAGTAGAGACATTGAAGATTATAAGTCAGAATACCTTGGCTATTTTTTATAAACTTTCATGAACCTAATTCTTATTTTTAAGTGCTGTTTTTCCAATGAGTATATTTATATTGTCAAATATGGTAGACTTAAACATAATAAAAATCATTGTCTTAAAGCCAGGTGTTTGTTTTATGTATGTATATTGAATATATAGAATGTGAACGTGTTTGTTGGAGAGCTACCATTTTCCTTACTTTGGATATTAGTGGTATAGTTTAACTCTATAATTCCAAAAGATGTATTAAACTAGAAACCTTGTGATTATAGACATTTTAATTTTACTTCATTTCATCCTACCTTATCATTCTCAGAGTTTGTTAGCAGTTACTAACTCAAACAGCATGGTTTTTCGTAGACTTGAAAATAATTTTATTCACCATTATTTTCTTTTTCTGGTGGTGCTGAGGATGGAACTCTGGTCCTCACACACTAGGCAGACTTTCCACAACTGAGCCACATTCCCCTAGTCTTCTGATCTTTTTAAATTTAAACCATGCCAGGCAGGGTGGTGCACACCTGTGATCCCAGGACTGAGGCAGGAGGATCACTGTGAGTTCAAGGCTAGCCTGGGCTACATTGTCTACTTCTATAATCACTTACTGAATTCAACAAAGTGGTTGCAATTGTATACCATATTCCCTAAGAGTGATAGAATCATAAAAATCATTGAAGTGCAGTAGAACTTTTGGATTTGTTCTTTCAAGACTGTTCAAATATCTTTAATTTGAGCTGTCTGTATTTTTCTTGTTTATTGTAGAAGCATGTTTTCCATTTCACCATTTCTTTCATGGAAGATAAGGATTCGTTTACCCTCCTGCTGTTTAGGGCTAGAAAGTAAAGTCTCTAAAACAGGCGCGATCAGTTCCTTCCCTCTGTGGAAGCATGTTCTGTTCCAACTTTCTACCTCTCTTCCCTTCCATCTGGGCTGGCTTCACAGCTTGCTCACACTTGTGGAGCATGGTAAAAATATGTAAGAAGCTCAAAACTCAAAGTCCGCCTTGCTGTGAGAAGCCCAAGTTAAAGAGGTGGTAGTGAAAGATACCCAACATTCCCACAACCATTTATTTTCTCATTGTGTGTTCTTGGCATCTTTGTCCAAATCCATTAACCATAAATATGTGGATTTGTTTCAGGGCTATTCTGTGCCTGTTTTTATGCCAGTATCATGCTGTTTTGATTCCCATAGGTTTGTAAGAGAATTTTTATTTTCGTCTAACAGAATTTACTAATTTTAGTGTTGCAATAATTGCTATAGTTTTCATGCTTTGAATAAATATCAAAAGAATATTTTTATGAACAATGTTAACAGCATAAAATCTCAGGAGAACAAGATACATAATTTAACATCAAAAGGTTTTGCCTGCTGCTCTCACAAGCTGTCACTCACTGATGAGAGCTACTTTGCTTTTACACAGTGCTTCTTCCTTGAGGATCTCTTCATGTTAGTGGCCTTGGACTGAGCACAGCTGCAGTATTTAGCAGGTATTTAACTCGCTTCAGAATCCATGCAAGGAACCCTGAGCAAAACGGAATCCTAAAAGTTGTTCTTCTACCAAGCCATCCTGATTGATTTAGCTACTTACACTTTTAAAATACTATTGTTTATCAACAAAAGGGGAAAGCATGTAGAGCTGTTTTTTTGAGTTGGGGTTTTAATAAGGACCCAACAAACCTTGCCAACTCTTAAAACAGCCTTCTTCACATGCAAAATCCCTGACATGGAGACTCATACTAAGAAGGAAATGAGGTGTGCACGTATGTTTTGTGTGAAATGTGGTACAGATGCCCTTCTGCCCATATTTCTCCCCAAGCAGCCATCTCTGTGTATTAACACAACCTTTGGATTTGGGGTTTTAAATGATAGGCCAAGGCAGGCATCTGTGCTTATGGGCTTGGATTAAGACATAAAAGGGATGTGAACACACGCAGATTTCTAGGCTTGCTGTCATCTTTCTTGGAGCACGGTGACAGTTTTGAAACAGCCTACTTTAAAGGTTTCTCTTTGTGTGGGCTTAACCTGGGATTAGGAGAGAAAGGGGCCTGCGGTCTCTGGGAAGCAGTTGGTCCACACCTGGCTCCCTGGGCAGCAAAGTGACTTTTCCAAAGGATTTGCTTAGGACCTTGGCACCTGGGTCCAGCCTGTGAAATGCTAGCCTGGCAGTCAGTGGCTGCTGTTTCTTCAAGTCTCCTTGTGGGTTTCCTTAGATCTAAAAATAGAAAACGTAAGATTTCAGAAAGAAGCAGTTAATCTCTGCAAGCAAAGAGAGGTGTCTCTTTTTCTTTTGACTCCAGGAACCTGTGTGTTCCAGAAGACCTGGTTACACAATTTGAACCCAACAGCCAAGGCTTATGGACTCAGTGGAGGCCCACAGGAGTGCAGGAAACCAGGCAGCTTCCCCCAGCGCAAAACAGGGAAAGTTGTATAAACATCTAGACTGACTAGGGCTGCTGGAACTGGTCAGACCAGGTGCTTGTGCCTGGCTTCCCAGTGGTGCCCAACACCACCTTTTTGCTCAGTGTGGTTTGGGGCCCATTCCAGAAAGCCATTCTACTCTGCAAGTGTTGTTTTCAATTGCAGCACTTAAAGGTAATCAGGAACTGTAGTTCAACTGAAGCACTGGTTTAAACCAGGATGGCAGCTGCCCTCACTTAGCTTCTGAGCAATTGAACACCTATTTATACTCATTTTCTGAGGACAGGCATAACACCCGAGCTGTTCCTTTCCTGGGACAGCTTCCCCTTAACATGTTTTCAAAGCAGATATTGTGACCTTTAAATTTCAAGAGCCAGGTGTACATCTGTAATCCTAGCACAGTTAAAACTGAGGTATGAGGCCAACCTGAGCTACATGGTAACTGCCCTGTCTCAAAAATAATTAATTGCAAGTCTGCAGGTCCAGATGAGTTGTCATTGTGGTTGCAGAAATTTGGTGTAATTGCTGAAGGATCACCCCAGGCAAAAACCTTTGGGTCTGAATGAACTGGTCACCCAGACTGTAGCAGAGTCTGCTCCTGATTGGGGCAGGGTGGCTGAGCTGCCTGAGCATGCGCAGTGCATAGGTCACAGATACGCATGTACAGGTGGGCTGTTACTTAGCAGTGTGGCCCTGTGCAGAGGCCTTCCTTTTCTTGAAGCATGTTAAAGCATTCTCCAGCCTGCAGCATTTCTGTCCAGATGCACTTTCTACCCTTCCCACGCTTTGTGCTCTCAGGAACACCTCCATGGGCACTGGTCACCGCCACCTTCACTTCCCATGGGGAGATCACTGGCACAGGTAGATCTGAGGCCAAAGGAGTGGTGGAGTGTTTATCCCCAGCTTCTGTAGATCACTTTGGATAATATGGATATCTCAAGAATTTAATTCTAACAATTGTTGATATAAATAACTGTAAGGCCAGATATTGTGGCACATGCTCATAAACCCAGCATTTAGGAGACTGAAGCAGGAGGATCACTGAGTTTGAGGCCAGCCTGGGTTACAAAGTGAGTTCAAGGCCAACCTGAACTGCATAATGAAACCCTGTCTCAAAAAGACAGGAAAACCTCTAAAGAAAATACCTGTATATAGCAGGACACACCTGTAATTGCAGCATTCAAGAGGCTGAAGCCTGAGGATTCCAAGTCCCAGGTTAGTGTGGGCGGCAAAAGGAGTTCCAGGCCAGTCTGGCTGCTATCTGCCCCACAGCTGTCAAAGTTTTCATGGGATGGTGGGGAGGACAGAGAGCACACCAAGAAATAAAGGTACGAGACAAAGGTACGAGACAGAAAGCTGAGGTCAAGTGGAGCCCTCTGCCTGGGAGGAAAGGAACTGCTCAACCACAGTAGCACATTTATTTATTCTCTCTGGAGGTTGATAACAAGTTCAGCCCTTCTGCCTAATAACTTCCCATGACTCTCCAGAGCACCTCCCCTTCTGGGAGCTGGGACAACTTGTTTCCTTGGCTGGCCTCCCAGGTTGTGTGATCAATTTCCAGCTTCAGCTGTTCCCTATTCCTGTCCACATAGCAAGATCCTGTCTCAAAAAAAAAAAAAAAAAAAAGCGAAGGAAATAAGAGAATACTTGTTTATTCAGAGCCAACTGAGTAACCATGGCCCAGAAACAGACATCAGTTACACTGAATGATGAGTTCCAAAGCAGAACAAGCCTGACGTGGTGGCGCATGCCTGTGGTGGACATTTGCCTCTATTTGGTGCACCTCTGAGGATGCTCTTCATGTTAATTAAGACGACCCAAGGGGAGCCAACACCTGCTGTTACCACCACAGCACTGTTTCTCAGGGTGGGGTGGGGGATTCCCTGGCTTTACCCACAGCCTGGCAAACAGATCCTCTATGAAAGGCCTCAACACCTCCTGAGTGTCATGTGTCCCATGCTAGGATCCTAAGTGTCACACAGGAGTCATTTAATTCCCAATGCAACCTGGAAGAAATTCATCTTCCTACCCTACAGTGTCCCTGACAGTGGCTTGGGGGACTTGGACTACGTCCTGAGGTCACAGGATTTTCACTCAGACAGTGGGTACAGAGGAGGGGACTCCAACCCAGCTCCTCTGCCCTCTGCACCGGGTGACACTGGTGACCTGACAGACTCAGGGCTCCTCTCCATCAAGAGTACTTGCAAACCTCTTTAGCTCCCTTGAAATGAAATTCACACTTTATATAATCTATCTAAAGAGCTAATTTCAAGTAAAATAAGCATGAGACCGATAAAGGGACTGGTCCTTAAAATGTATATCTGCTTTGTAAATCCTCAGACATGACTACACCTGGCTAAATTGGGAAGTTAAGGAAGTTGGTGCCTAAGGCCTAGACTTTCTTATAATGAACATATATGGATCTAAGTTATGTAAGGCAAAACCAAATTTTTCTTTCTAAATGACATTTTAAAATCAGGGTTGCATTAGGGTACAGTAATTTAGATGGAATTACTGAGATTGATTAGATGTTTTTGCTCAAAAATACTCTGGCCAGGCATGATGGTGCATGCCTGAATTCCTAGTACTGAGGAGGCTGAGACAGGAGGGTCACCATGAGTTTAAGGCCAGCCCAAGGAACAACATGGGTGTGAGGCTAGTCTGAACTGTGTAATAAGACCCTGTAAGAAACCAAAACAAGAAAACTCTCCCCCTTCCCTCCTCCTCTTGTCCTGGCCATGGGTAATAGCACCATGACTGGAATGACGCTATATCCATAGGCTGGACAGATGTGCACTGAAGCTTGCTTCCTGGGGTCTTGACCAGCCTTCACCAGGAGAACTGCCCAGGCCCCTGCTTCCTCCAGCCCCGCGCACAGCGACACGGAGCCCAGACAACTTAACCTGCACCACCCCCAGCTGGGCCTTGACCTGCCAGCACTTCAGTAACTTGAGATTCCAAGTTCAAGTAATTACCAATGGGCTCAACATCTAAATAAAGGTCCAGGCTCTAAAAGTCCTACTCACTACCTGTTCTCAGCACCCAGACACCCAGCAGACACCTGACATTCAGGTTAATAATCTCCATTACTATGACAGTCCAGACAGCTCCACCCATTTCCAAGCTGACTCCAGCAGGCAGCCTGGCCTTTCTTCAGTCAGTGGCTGAGAGGACTCAGCGGTCTCTTCCAGCTCAGATATCCTGATAATAGCCATCATTTATTCAATTGCACATTAATTATCTGCTCTCTGCTAGTGTCATGTATACAAGAAAAAAACATTATTTTCAAAGGGCTCATGGTGCTTCTGACACAGGCAATTAGGGTATGGCAAAGCTGGCTGGGTAGTAGGCATGACCTGTTAAGTACAGGATCTATACACATGCACAGAACAGTTCCCCAAAAACACACCTTGCATGTGTTCTTGTGAGAACCTGAGCAGGTTTCCAATAGGATGACCCAGGCATGATGTTAGCCTGAGGCACAGGATCCCAGCAATGCCTCTCAGACCCGTATGTACAAGTTCTTGAGGGTTTGAGATATGGGGGACAAGATTGCTTAGAAAATTTGTTTCCTACCAAAGTCCATTCTGCTTTGTTCCTTTATCTTTTGCTTCATACTTCACCCAAAATGGCTCTGCAGAGCCATTTTCTTACTCAGGCTTCACTTTTCACATTCTGCCACTGCTTTTTGTTTCATTCAGTTCTTTTTCAGAGACTAGAAGAACCCAGATTTGGCTCCAGAAGTAGAGATGAGCAATCCAGACCCCCAGTGACGTTTATCTAGTGAACCGGGGATTGAACTCAGGCCCTTATGCTTGCCAGGGAAGCACTTATTCCATTGAGCCATCTCCCCAGCCCCTATCTGGTGAGCCACTTTTTGAGAATATCCCCAATAACATTTTGATGCAGCCAGCTGGGAGATCACAAAAATAGAAGCACAGTATTGGCCTTGCTTGTGAGTGACAAGACCCACCCCGCTCTGACTGGCTTAAGGAGAAAGGGAGTTCAGGTGCAGCTGGATCCACTTGCTCACCTGGATCCCTGTACAATCTCCTGGTTCCATTTGCTTCCTAAAGGCTTCAGGCCCCTTTTTCATCCCAGCAAAGAGTGCTTCCATGCAGGCTGGCTCCCAGGCCCCTGCTGTCCCCTCCTGGTTCACACCCTGGGCCCTGTGACTTTGCAGTGCTTGGCCAAATGACTCACTTGAACCACAAAAGTGAGGTCAGGGAGTAGCAGCCTGCCAAGCTCAGGCCCCAGAGCTTGTCTGATCCTGCAGCTGTCTGCGGGTGCCATCCTCAGAGAATGGATTGTCCAGGGCTCTGCTGGACAAGGAGGAATATTGGGACATTGGGGGCCAAGCTGAGTTTCTCAAGGAGGGGACCTGATTCTGCCAACTACCAGACAAGAACGTATCACAGCAACTGGAGCTGAACATGAAGCATATGCCATTCACTTTGCCTTATCTGACTCAATTGTTTTTAATTGTTGTCCATTTGTATTTCTGCTTTGCGCTTCTTATACTAGGGAGACTATAGGATATTTGCACATGTGTGTCTGGTTTATTTCACTTATGAGTATATGTTCAACTGGCATCCACTTCAATATAAATGCTTCAAGCTTATCATTCTTAATAGCTGAGTAAAACTCCATTATATAGAAATACCACATCTTTTTCAACCATTCCTCATGTGATGGACATCTTGGTTGTTTCCAAGATTTTGCTATCACACATTGTGCTGCTATAAACATAGGTACACATATATCACTATGATATAATATTTTCAGTTCATCTGGGAAAATTCCCAGTAGGGGGATAGCCAGCTTTAATGGGATTTCCAGTCCTACTCTTTTGAGGAGTCTCCACACTGACCACCACAAGGGTTGTACCAGTCTACATTCCCACCAGCAGTGGAGAAGTGTTCCCTTTTCCCCACAACCTCTCCAACATTTTTGCTGGTTGATTTCCTTATGATAGCCATTCTTTCTGGAGTGAGATGGTATCTCAGTGTTGTTTTTATTTGCATTTCACGGATGACTAGTGATGTGGAGCATTTTTTCATATATTTATTCGCTTCTTTAATTTCCTCCTCTGAGAAGTATGTATTCATCTCAGATGCCCATTTCTGAATTGGGTCTTTAAATTTGAGGGCCCTGTTATATCTTAGTTCTTTATATATTCTAGACAGCAGACCTCTGTCTGATTGCTTATTAGTTAGGATTTTTTTCAAAATTTGTGGGTTGTCTTTTCACTCTGTTGACAATTTCTTGACACGCAGAATCTCCTTAAGAAGAGTTTATCCCAGTTGTTGATTCTTTCAAGTGCTTCCCATGCGAATATATGTTTGTTCATGAACTCTTGACCTACCCCTATGTCTTCAAGAGTTCCTCCTACTTTCTCTTCCAGGAGATTGAGTGTTTCTGTTTTAACGTTTAGATCTTTAATCCATTTTGACTTTAACTTAGTGCATGGTGGTGGAGCTGGGTCAAGTTTTAGTTTTCGGCATGTGGAAAGCCAGGTTTTCCAGCACCATCTGTTAAAGAGGCTATCCTTTTTCCAGTAAGTATGATTGTCCCGTTTGTCGAAGATCAGATGGCTGAGTGTGTTCATAGATGCTTCTGCACCTTCTAATCTATTCCACTGATCCTCAGGTCTATTTTGTTGCCAATGCCATGTTGGTTTTATCACAGTGGCTTTGTAGTATAATTCCAAGTCAGGAGTTGTGACGCTTCCACACCAGGGCGGCTGACAGCTGCCCATGACAGCTTTTGTCCAGGCTATGCAGGGAAGAGGGCCATGTTCCTGCCCTGACCCCAGTGTTTGTTCTATCTGGTTGGTCTCAAACAACACAGACAGAACTTGGGATGGGTTGGCTTCCCAAAGGAAAACTAGTGACCTGATCCCAGAATATGGTCAGGAATCCACTACAAGAGAACATGGGTCCAGCCATGTTCTCTGAAGGAGACTTGGGGACTAGCAATTTTAACAAGGTATTACTGGGTGTGGTGGCATACACACTTGGGAGACTGAGGCAGGAGGATTGAAATTTCTAAGCCAACCTACGTTAGAAAGAAAGAAAGAGAAAGAAAAAGAAAGGGTGTGAGTAACACATCCCAGGGCCCTCCAGATCCTCATTCCGGCCAGTGCGCAGGGTTGGATTGTGAGTGGGGCAGCCCGGGGCCCTCTGGACCCTCATTCCAGCCAGCACCCAAGCCCAGCATGTGAGTGGGACTGCCTGTTGGTCTACTGGATCCTTATTCCAGCCAGCATCCAGGCCAGGTGTGTGTGTGTGTGTATGTGTATGGAACTTCCTCCATCAGACAAGCCCCGCGTGAAACCCTGTGGCAGAACTCCCTGCAGAGAGGCTATAGGCAAGACCCACCCAGTGGATCTAGGAGTACAACATCTTGCCAGAGTGGCCCAGCAGGTTCACCTCCAAAGGCTACAGTAGGAAGAAATGGAACACAGCAGCCAGACCCAAGCCACACCTACCTGGACAAATTTGAACTTGGTAGATCCAAACCTGGTGCTAAGGTAATAACTCTACCAAAGCTCTACACCAAAGGTGAGAAGACAGTGCTATACAAAAGGACAAAGAAAAGGAACAAAATGCATTCTCAGGCCCTGAGCCCACCTAGAACAAATGCAGGAGACAATAGCATAGAAGAAATTAGAAATCACACACCTAAAATCTCTGAAATAATAGTTTCTGAAATAAAGACACAAGTGCAGAAAGGTATAGAGGAAATCAGATCAGAAATAAATTCTGAAGTAAAAAAAATGTTAACTCTAATGAAAGAAGTACTAAGTGCTTCTAAGGAAGACACTGATAAAAAAAAAAGAGAATTTAAAAATGATGGAATTCTTGAATGACAAATATAGGAAAGAAATAGAATCATGAAGCAGATTCAAAATGATATACAGGAAAGCAAAACCTCAATCACAAGCTGGCAAATCCATTTGAATGAAAATAAAAATAGACTTTCAGACCTTGAAGACACCATTACAGCTAGTGAAAAAGGTAAGAAAATACCTCTTAAGAACAAGCAGGATGCAGGAAAAAAATAATTCAACATCTGCAAGACAATACAAAGATGAACAACATAAGACTAACAGGCATCAATGAGAAAGAAGGAGTCAATACAAATGACATAAAAAGAATATGGGCAAAAGTAATAGCAGAAAACTTCCTAAATGTGGGGAAACAATCTGACATTCAGGTAACTAAAACATATAGAACTGCAAATAACATCAACCCAATTAAAACCACTCCAAGACATATAATAATCAAGATCCCGGAAATTCAGCACAGAAACAGTATCTAAAAGCCTCTAGAGAAAAGAAACAGAACACATTTAAAGGAAAACCCATCAGAATAACGGCAGATTTCTCTTCACAAATCATCAAGTCAAGAAGAGCATGGAACAAAGTACTACAAGTCTTGCAAGAGAACAAATTCCAAACCAGACTGATATATACCCTGCAAAACTCTTTCAAGTTTAATGGAGCAGTGAAATACTTCCATGACAAAGAGCAACTAAAGAATTTCATGATGACAAAGCCAAGCCTACACAGACTACTAAAAATATTCTAGAGAAGGATCAAAGTGACCACAACTGCATGAATGAGAATGGAAAGGACCCACCAAATAGGGCAAATGATTAAACACAGGAGAAAAAGGGGTATACAACAACAGTCTTTCAATTATTCTTTTGAATACAGCAGCAAGCTATTTCCATCAGCATACTCTGCAAATGGACTTCCTCTACACCCTATCAGTCATGATTCTGTCTGGGGCTACTGGGGGGATATCAAGCAAACAGCAGGAGCTCAGTCTGACAAGCGACAGCTGGCCACCAGTAAGCACCATGGACACTGTCCACGTCCACCACATACTAGAACTTTGTGTGATATCCTGTCCCCACGTTGTTAGAAGTGCTGGTCATATATTTGCCTTTCCAGTATTTTTGTTATGTTTTATTCTTAGTAATTCTTTAGTGTCGTAAAAACTTTTTCTTAGTTGATATTTTTGTCTATACTAACCTAATCAAATACTGTGGGAGTACTCTGAATTGATCACAGATTCATACATATGAATACACTGTATTCTAGCCTCTTAGTTGGACTTACAGTTTAATTTTAATTTTTGAACATTATTATTTTTTTTGAATTTTTTTTATTTTTTATTTATTTTTTT
>PVKA01048724.1:0-13626 GCA_004027165.1 Ctenomys sociabilis
ACATGGGCCCATTTAAGGTGAGTAATCATCATAAGCACTTGAAACTTGTTTTGAAAATTGGAGCAAATGTTTTTGATTCAACTTTTATAAATGATTTTCAATAAAATGATTTTCCATTGTACAGTGGTTTCCAGGAAATCAGCTGGCAGCCTTTGTTTCTCTACATGGAGGTGATTTTAGAGACTTTCATGGTTCTGTGACCTGCCTTTTGCTCTGGGTCTCAGTTTTGCTACAGTAGACAGAGTTACCATTGGGTGCCCCACTCAACTTCTGGCAAGAATACTAGCAGCAGTAATTATATTCCAGATCAGACACCGTATCCCAGGCTTTGATTCTCTACTTTGATTAAATATCATGGAAACAAGACAAAGGACTCCTGATCCAACTTGGCATCCATTCCAAATACATTTTAAAATTAAATTTTACCCTAAATTTATGTCATAATTTTGAATACATTTTGGTAATGAAATTTATTTTCCTGATTAGATAAAGTAAAACTTATCTGAAATTCCATGCTGATTATAAAAAAAGAAAATTGTCTGAAATTCCATGCTTGTGATGACCACTGTTATGGATGGGATCTAAAATGTCTCCCCAACATCTCAAGTGGGTGGGGGAGATAGCTCAGCAGCTTAGTGACTGACTGGCAAGCACAAGATCCTGAGTTTGATCCCTGATACCAAACCAAACAAAGTAAAGTCTCAAGTGTCTGAAAGGTGACTGGATCACGGGCGGCTGCACCCATCAATGAGGGGGTTAGCGCACCCACAGATTCATAGCTGACCTGTCCCAGGGTCCTCCCTCAGCTGGCTGTTTCCTGCCTGCCCTGGGGTGAGACCTTTCCCTTTGCTGTGCCTTTGTCATTCTGTCTCTGCCTGGGAGTCCACCAGCCATAGGCTGAAACTGTTGAGTACATTAAACCTCCCCTTCTTTAAATTGTCGATGTTGTGCATTGCAGCCCAGCAATAGGAAGGCCCTCCATTATTGTTTTTTAAAATTTCTTACCAAGTTTGGGATATTTAATTTTATGTAAATACATGTGTGCCACTTTTAAAATTGTGCTTGATATATATACATATGAAATTTGAACTTTTCTATTTAGTGTATATGAGTTTTGAATTTATATACTTTCAATGTTTCATTCCCATACTATTATAGTTTTTCAGTTTCCATTGTAGACATAAAACTCTAACTTTGCCAGCTTATTTCATTCGTTGGCTCTAGTAGTTTTTATTTTTAAACCAGAGTTAGAATTTCTAGCAGTATGAACTTTTCACCTACAAATAGGGAAAATTTTCTACTCAGCCTATTTATATTAAGGGTTTGTCTTTTCCCATTTACTATTCAACTATATTAGTAGCTGCTATGTTGTTTTAATTCAGCCACTGATTTCAGCCCATAGCAGCAGGAACCAGAGAAGGAAGGGGAACGAGAGACAGGGGTACGTTTTTTGAGGTGATGTTCCCGGGTTACCTGCTGGGCTCCCCATTCCAGCAGAATGGCCAGCCAGCCGCAGATTGGTATGGTTAGTGATTTTCAAGTTCCAGAGGTTTTTCTTCATATTTTATTTTAAGTTCAATAAACATGGGGGTTAGGCTTCACCATATACTTTTTTAGAACTTACTGATATAACCAATCGTGTTTGCTCCACACATCTGCCTCCTATGAGTTCTGGATTTGCTGATGTGATAATGGTCTTTCTGGAGTAAACACCACGTTGTCATTGATGGTATTTATTGGATTGACTTCTTTATTTTACTTAGTAATATTTTATTTAAAATTTTTGCAAATTTTTTTACAAATGGGATTGCTATGTAGTTTTATTGTATTGTCTTTATCAGGTTTGATTTAGAAGTTTCATAAACTTAGAGTTTCATAAACTTAGAGTTTTCCTTCTGATTCAATAGTCTTGAATATTTCAAACAATATACTTCTTTATGTTATATGAAATTTACTATGAAATTATCTTTTTCTACTCTTTTTTAAATGGTAGAAATGTTATCACTTTCCCAATCTCTCCTGTAGTAATTACTGTATTCAGTTTCCTACTTTTTGAAGCAATTATGTTAATTTATATCTGGAGAAACTCATACTGAGGACTTCAGAAAACATGGACTTTTATCCCCTTCCTGCCTCAACTCAGCTTCTCCCAATGCTTACATCCTCTTCCGTTCTTGAATGTTACTCACAGTGTGTCCTGGCAGTTTCTCTCCTATTTTAGAATTCATTAGCATTTTATTCACATATTCTAAATTATGATATCATTTTCCACTTAGATCTCATAATGTATCTTACTAGTCTTCTTGTACTCCTTTCCCTCTCTCTCCAGCTCTTCCTAATTGGAAGATCAACCTGAGTGGAGAGACAGGAAGGAATTGCAGTAGCCACCTCTGTAGACAGTCACAGAAGCGAAGTGCTTGGACTGGAACATGGCGCTGAGTAGGTGCCGTGCAAGTGCTCATTCAGTTGTGTGACTGCACTTGTTGTTACCTTCAGTATTTCCTTTTTCTTTGTGAGGCAAACAGTACTGTGTGTGGAAACAGAAGTCTGGGAATGTGGTTCTTCCTGTTCAGAATGGCCTATGTGAAGTGAAGGCAAGCCTGATTCTGTTTGCTTTGTAGGAATTTACTTTTACCTGAAGCTTTCAAGATTTTTTATTAAAAGCACAAATAAAATAGCAATTGTTATTTATTAACAAACTTTTGTCTAGGAAATGTAAGACAAAATATATAAAAAGAGGTTTCCTCTATGCCAAAGTTTGCATTGATAAGAATTTGTTAAAATCTGTGTGTGTGTGTGTGTGTGTGTGTGTGTGTGTGTTAACTAGAGATTGAAGTCAAGGTGTTCACATTGAGTATATCCTCAACAACTTATTCTTTTTTCAGGCAGGGTCTGACTTGTAAATTGTTAAGTTGGTAAACTGCATAGTGTTCAAACTCTCAATCTTTCTGCCTCAGCCTCTCAGGTTACAGGTGTGTGCTACTACTGTCCATTCTTATTTTTCCTTTTCCTTTTGCGGGGTTTTCCCTGTGTTACCTATGTCACCTGCAGTGGCCTCCCTCTTCTGTTCCTGGTGCCTCCGCCCCACAGACAGTTGGGTCCACAGCATGTGCCGCCATCCCAACTGTCTTTACAGCACAAAACTTGCGTCCTTTCGGTGAGTTCTTCTAATTTACCAGCTGAAGTATTTTTTAGGAAGTGGAGGAATTTTCCCCCTATTGCTTTTCTTCCTCCTACATCACTTTTCTCTATTATTTCTTTGTTCCTGTTACTTGTATGGTTGCCTTTTCTTGGAAACTTCTGCCTTTCCATTATGAATTGTGGTCTTTCAAACTTTAATTTTGGAGGATGTTCCCTTATTATGTGATAGAATTGCAAAGCAGGAAGGGACTGTGGTTGCGTCATGTTGTTCTGCAGCTGCCTCGAGTGTGCGTCCAGCAATATTCTGCGGGATGCTGTTCACCTCTCAGAACACCCTTCTGTGCAGCTGAGGGGGTTGAGCGGTGCAGGAACTTTCCTGTGGACCTGGGCAGGGCCAGCCAGCCTGCCAGCGGTGTGTACTCCAGGCCCAGCCCGCTCCCCCGTGTGGCTGCAGTTCCTAGTGCCCCTATGGCTTGTGCTCTGTGGTAAAGAGTAAGGAGCAGGCCAAAGCAACAGCGAGCTCAGCCGCCAGGGGTAATACATAGGAGACAGACAAGTGGCACCAGTCACAGGAGCGGAGGAGGGTATAGGTGATGATTTCTTTAAAACAAAGGTGTAAAGTTATCCTATTGCAAAAGAAAAGTTTTCTAGGATTTAAGCAAAGTACTTTTAAAGTGAAACATCCACTATATGGAAAAGACACCCAACAATTGCTATCAGCGATTGTCTCCAGACAAGGGATGGCTAAGGGACAAGGGTGAGAAGACCAGTTTTTTCATTGACATTTGTGGTACTGTGTCCACAATGGGGTATCACACATAGATGAAATTATCTGGGTGAATGGATAATTTAATGAAGTCTTTAAAGAACCAAGCAGAGGGGTATTTCCACATAGCAGTACTGTTGTAGACATCTTAAATATCATTTGTGATCATCACTGCTTATGATTGTTTTTATTGGGGGGGGGTTGGCAGAACCAGGGATTGAACTCAGGCCCTTGCACTTGCTAGGGAAGCACTTATTCTACTGAGCCATCTTCTCGGCCCCAGTATAATTGTTAATAATATCACAGCTGCATTTTGGTGTTTCATGTTGCAATAAAGAATTTAAGATGTTATATTAGGGAGTTTAGGTGTTGCTTTTTTTAAAAAAAAGTTTTTTTTAAAATTTATTTATTTTAGGACAGGGTCTTCAGGGTCTCACTACGCAGATCGGACTTGTAGTGATTCTCCTTTTTTCAGCCTCCCAAGCTCTGGGATTACAGGCACGCACCATCACACCCAGTCTCAATCACCATTTCAGCCTGCCTCAGGAGTAGGGCTAGCGCAACACGACAAGGATCAAACCCCAGCCACTGCACTCTGCCTAAGCAAATGCTTTAATTCACTGAGCTATCTGGCCAACCCTGGCATTATTTTGTTATTTATATTTAAACATAATTGATGTTACTGGATTTCTATGGATTTTGCTTATGTGCTTAAGATATTATTTTGTGAAGAAAAATCTATGGCTTTCATGGAACTGACAAAGGGATATATTTCCTGTAAAAGGACAATAAAGTATGGGAGATGGGGTCTGTTGGGGTGAATTATTAGCTGGGAAGATCAAGCAGAAAATACATATAAATAAGAACTGAACAAAAAGTATAGGGGCTGGGGAGATAGCTCAGTAGAATATATGCTTTCCTGACAGGTGCACAGTCCTGAGTTTGATCCCTGGTACCACCAAAAAAAAAAAAATATATAAATAATAAAATGTAAGTATGTAAGGAAATATATGAATAATAACATAGATAAGTGAATCATTAGGGAGAAGTTATCAGACATGGAGCACAGGCCAATGCCTCCAGAATGGGAAGAATGACGTTCGCTACCATAAAGAAGCAAATCTTTTCAATAAGAGCTGTCTGGGAATGTTATCCCTATTTTGGCTTTTACCTTTCTGTTGCTTTATTATTTGTATGTTGTTTTTAGGAAAAACAAAGGCAGTGCTTTGTTGACCACTCCTTATGGGATCACACCCTCATGCTCCTTCTAGGATCCATGGAGACTTGAACACCTCCTCTGCTTCAGATGGAGAAACCATGTGACCATCAGGGGGTGCAGCGGGTTAGGGCCGAAATACATCAGGCACACCCCTGCCCACGGCTCTAGGTGCTCTCCACATGCCACCACTGGAGACAGCCCTGCGTGTGGTGAGAGGCTGCGGGATGATGTGCTGCGGGGTCCCCTCCTTGGGTCCTGGGGCTCTCAGTGCATCTGAGCTCTTCTTGCTCCTTTTCTACCCTGAGAGGTTATCTGGCTCTAAACATTCTTACTGGAGATGAGGAAGAAATGGCTAGGGACACTCTTCCCTCTAGACTGACAGGTCTCAGTCACAGATGACTAGGTAGCAAGCAGAGAGAGCAAAGCTAGTGCTGTATGTCAGGGATATCAAGGGGACCACAAAGGAGGTGGGCAGAACATGACCATGAGTGGAACAGTTTTTGTTCAAGGTGGCAACCTGCCTGGCCCAAGATACCCTTCCCAGAATTCCCCACAGGGGAATTCTGTCTCCTATCCAAGACAGAAGTGCAAGCCCCTGGTTGACTTGCCAAGAAATCCTCTCATTCAGCTTTTGCTTTACCTTCTTTCCATTGAACCCTTCCATTGTCTGGAGTATAGACAAGAAACCTGAAGATGTGGCTGTCATTCTGAGGAGCCTGATGTGGAAAAAGGTAGAGCACAAAAGGAAGCAGGCATGAGCATGCATGTGCCTGCACGTACACATCAGTGTGCTTATAGTTCAGGTTTTTGAAGGAGACAGGAATGGATATTTAGATGAAGTGTCTTTAGGCTCAAGGTCATATATTCATGTAAGCTTGTTTGGAAGAAACTACAAATGTGCTAGCCATTGTACTTGAGTTATTTCATTAGCTTCTGATTACATATCATTTACATTCTCTGACAACACAGTTGTTTTTGGTGTTTACTAGTTGATTATTTTACATAACCTTCAAGGAAACTTAATTACATGTTTTGATGCAAGCAAAGGATTCAGAGAAATTGCTTTTGGGTATTAGCATTTGGGGCCCTTCTTCAGCACATGGAAAGAAGTAAGCAGCAATTCTTAAATAGGAAAGCTAGGTGTGTGAGATTGACTTCTATTTGGGTATTTCTGGATACATCCTTACTCCAAGGCCATAACCAAATAGGTATTTGTTTTTCTCAACAACAGGAAGTATAAAAGTAGGCAGTCAGGCCTGAGTGGGAATGGGTGTGCCAACTCTGAGAGGCTGGCCTCATTCCACCTTCCTCCACATCGTGCTCCTCAAAATGGCAGCCACATCTTTGTTCTTCTTTATACTCCAGAAAATGGAAGGGTTAAGAGGAAAGAGGAAAAGCAAAAACTGAGTAAGAGGATTTCCTGGCAACCTGATACGTGGCTACCACTTTTGTCCTGTTCCTTCTCAGGTAGGAATGAGTCTCAGTGCCCCCTATAGGGAACTCTGAGAAAGGTGTCTTGGGTGAGACAGGTTGCCACGTTGAACAAAATTGTTCTATTTGTAATGAAGAAGAATTGACTGGACTTTGGATATGAAACCAGCAGGGTCTGGCCTGATGTCCTTTACCATTCCCTTCTGCCCTATTCTAGCTGGCTTTGGCTTATCTGTAAGGCACCTATGAGCTCATGCCTTCCAGGAAGCCCCCTTTGAGCCCTGGGCAGGAATGAGGTCTCCTTGAGCGCTGTGTTTTCAGTCATATCCAGCATAACCTCTAACTTAGCTGTAGCATGTGGAAACCACTGCTGTTATATGAGTATTACTTCATTACAAGTCTATCATCAGAGCAGAGTTTGTGAACAGTGTTTATTCCCAGCTCCAAATACAGTATTTGGCATGCAGTAGATGCTTGAAATTTGTTGATGTGAGCTACTAAAAACTAGTTTACCTTGTTGAAATTCAAGAATCCCAGAGAAAGTTTTATATTTTAAATATCCTCCTTCAAAACTGTTAGCATTTTTAGATATGATACATGCATTTACAAATAAATCTGTTGAATATGTTTTTAGGTATTTCTAATCTTTTAAAATGTGCTGGTTGCTGGTACCAGTATGTGGTGTGTGTGTGTGTGTGTGTGTGTGTGTACAGTTGAGTATGAGATTTATTTCCTGTTGCGCCAAGTGCTTTTGCCAATCATAAGCTAAACAGCAGAGTTAGAGGTGGTGGTGGGGTCAGACATAGATGTTCAGGAATATGACTAAGGCATGGCTTATCCCCACCCCACAAGGATATTGTTGAGGTTGTTTACCTGAAAAGTAACTGCTTTTTCAGAGAAAACTCCTATGTTAATTCCTAGTGTACTTAATTTTTCATTATACTTGTGAAGGAGAAGAAAGAGAAGAAGAGGTAGAGGGATGAGGGGGAGGGAGAGGGAAGTGGAGGGCAAGTGGCAGAAAAAAGTGCCAATTGTCCAGAGGTCATTGAGTCTTGATTTTGAAGTTGAATTATAATGTATTTTGGATGTTGGCAGAAAACTAGCCTTTACTGGAGGTATGGTTATTGTGATCAGTATCATGAGTGAATTTTCAGCTTCCATCTAAATTCTGGCAGGACACATGATGTGTGACACATTTGTGTTAAAAAGAGCTAAGTCATATGTAAAATGCTTATATCTATGGCTGTTTTCAAATTTCTTTATTTTTGATTACATCATAAGAAAGGAATGAATTTGGGCTCATTAGATTCAGTGATGCTTTCCCAGGGCTGTATTTCAATATTCTACTAGATGCTCATATAAATAGTACTTGCCAGTCTTTGGCAGAACTGTGGCCCATGTCAGTGACCAGTAAGAGTGGAGTGGGCAGTGTCAGGACCTAGTGCCTCAGAGCTGGTCCCAGTTCAGCAGCACCATCAATAGGAGCCACTAAGAAACCCAACCCCAAGGCCTCACCTTGGGCACACTGAATCAGAAACTCAATTGGGCCAAGCACTCTGATTTAATAAGCTCTTTCTAGCAGGGTCAGATCGGACAGCCAATGGATAGGCTTAAAGCCATGAAATCAGGAAGTTTTCAAAATGTTTTGCATGATGTCTCTTAGTATTCAGTACTTGGTAAAATGTTTTCTTGTACTGAACATTATGGCACACGCCATAATCCCAGCTCTCAGGAGGCTGAGGTGGGAGGATCCTTGTGAGTTGTAGACCAGCCTGTGGTACAAAGTGAGCTCAAGACCAGCCTGAACTGCATAGCAAGACCCTGTCTCAAAAAAGACAAAAACAAAAAATTCACTTGATAAACAGGCATGATGTCTTTTTTCATACAAGAATGACATCACCCATTATATCCCCATATCTATTTTTTCTTGCAAGAAACTTGAAACTGCGTTTACTGCTCGATCAGAGTCAATATATTTGCCTGGAATTTTTTTATTTCTTCTTCCTTTCCATGCATTTTATTCGCTTGTTTTATTTAATAGCCTCACTATGAATCTTTTATTATAGGCTTTCTCAAATCCATTTTGCTAGTGAGTGGGTTGGCAGTGTCTGGTGGGATATAATTTCAAATAATTTGACTTGCTTACTTTTTGATTGACAATAGAAATATTTGAACAAGAAGTGTACCAGATAGTAGGGAAAGCTGGAGTAGAATTACATATGATCAATAGAAAACAGTACACATGCCCTTGGACATTTATAGATGGTAAGAAAATGGAAACAGTATAGAAAAACATGAAAGGTTCTCACAAATGCAGTCTTCTCTTGCCCAAAGCCCAGTACTGGGCTCATGGTCAATCTTCTGATTTACCACAATATCATATAGGAAAATGGATGAACAGAATATACCAACCCAAATTTTCTCATGTAAAGAAAACAGAAACATGGTGCCTGAGAATGTGTGTGTGTGTGTGTGTGTGTGTGTATGAGAGAGAGAGAGAAAGAGACAGAGAGAGGGAGTGAGAAATAAAGAGAGGGGGAGAGAGAGACAGACAGACAGACAAAGTCAGAAACAAGGACCAAGAGACAAAAAAAATTAGATAAAACACTTCATCTCTCTTGTCTGCTACCGGTACCAGTTTCAGTGGCCTCCAGCTCTTTCAGTAGTTCTTTCCCACCTCATTTCTCAGAGATTTGCACTTTCCATTTGTTCTTGAAATCAGTTAACAGTTAATCTATTTTCTGGCATTAGCAGTTCCCCTGGGAATTTACCAATTGATTGGCCTTTTAATCCAGTTGTTAAAATTCTCTCAACACTCAATGACATGAAGCAGGTTCGATTTGTGTGTTTTAAAGGGTTGGCTGGGGTCCTTAAGGAAGTGAGGTTCATCTGCCTTCTTTGTGTGACAAGGACGGTGAGTAGCAGTCAGTGCGCTCTGTGCCCGTGGGCCTTGGGGGACTTGGAACGTCGCCGCGTGTGCGCTTGGCCTGACCTCCTGCTGTGTGTGTCCCTCAGTGTGCCGACAGCACACTGTGCAACCTTTGCGTGTTGCTATCCAAGTGTTAAGTTTCAGGACGAGGACACGACTGGCCAGCTGCACCCTCCCCAGGCTCTATGTGGGTCTTCAGCAATCCAAGAGTCAGCGTGTAAGTCCCTGTAGGACTCCCTGGTTGTGTACTTGGGTGTCTCATAACTTTCTATCACTAGAAATAGGACTTAATAAGGAACAGCACCTTGATAGGGCCGATGCTCCCTTGAGAAAATTGTACTGCACTTTTATTTTTTTTTCCTCTCAAATTAATGTGCATCTTGTATCCCTTCAGAGTGTAGGAATAAGGTATAATTTTGGAGTGATTTTATTAAAACATTTACTAAAACATTCACTAAGTAATAATATTTTTAAATGCTCACTTTTCACGTTTCTTAACTCAGTTCCTGTACTTTTGTAATTTAAAGGTTTCTCATCTGTTGAAATCTTTGTTTGGAAAAAGCCAAGTTATATTTTAAGTGAAATTCTAAAAACTAGTATTGTTTATTTATTTTATTATTGGTTTGTTTGAAAGATGTTATAGTTCTCTGAGAAGTCAATGTGTTTGCCTTTAGTAGAGAATACATGTATTGATACAACCTGCTATTCATGTAAAATAAAATTATACTTTTGACATTTCTGTTTTTCTTACTACATTTAATTTTGTAGGAGTTGTTTTTTGTTGAAATCTCAACTTTGATAGCTTAGCAGGAGGCTTGGCCATGGTGGCTTCTTGGCCATGAGATTGCTGTCGCCTTGGTAATTGTAACGGAATCTGCAGCAGCAGAGGGTTCTGAAGTAGCCTGTGGATGGAAGGACAGAACTAGAAATGTGAAAGCTTAGGGTCTTAAAGTAGCCAGGCCCCTTCACCTCTTAGGGTGCACTCACCAGTTCTGGGGAGGGAAAGAGCATTTTTGATAGAAGGCGGAGTAAACCTTGCCCCAGGCTCGCCTGCAGGAAGTGGCCTGCTTGACATTGTGAGCACAAGAGGGCAGAGACTGCTAGGAGAAGAGAGGGTGAGCCTGGATGTGGTACAGGCCTTCGAGGAAGGGCTGCATGACAGGTGCTGAGGCTGGGCAGCTGTGCAGCAAACACAGAAAAGGAACATCTCTCAGAGACCTGGGTTGGAGCAGGGAGGCTGGGGAGCTGTGAGGCAGCAGTGCAGGCCTCAGCTGTGTGGAACAGGGCAGGAAGGGTGGAATGAAAGGAAAAGGAGAAGAAGGGGGGAACACAGGATGCTGTACGGGAGGATTTTACATTAACCTGCCATAATACCACTAATCTTGAGCTAAAGTTGCCTGTCGGAGGGGCCCCATGTGGTCGTAGGATCCCTGCCGCACTCAGGCATTGGCTTGTTTCAGCCTATGCCAAGTGTGGCCTTGGTGGAATGGGATTTGGAAGCACTGTGGCTAAGACTGCCGGTTGATATACTCCCTCTGTTGGAAATCCAAGCAGCTGCTTCTCCTGGCTGCTGCAGTTCAGCCCTTGAGCTCTACAGATGTTTCTCCCAGTGTGTTTAAGGAGGGGCACCTCTTGTTCTCCATGAACAACTCCGCAGGGAGCTCAGAAGAGGAATGTGAGGGGGACAAACTATCCCTTACCACAGCTATGTTGGGGTCCACAGTAAGAAGTTATCGTCTCCTTTTCATGCTGTCCTTTAGGTCTTGATGGCCTCCTCAGGAGTGTAACCCAGGTAGTGACCTGAAGCCTGTGGTCATCACTTTCTTAGGCTGTGATTTCTGCATTATGTCTTCATAGTGGTAGTGGAATAAGGAGTAGCAGGAGGCACCAAGTACATCATTTGTATTTAGGGCAGAGTCTACAGGTCTCACTACATATATCAGACTCCTAGTGATGCTCCTGTTTAAAGCCTCCGAAGTGCTGGGCTTACAGGCCTGTGCTGCCATGCCCAGTCTCAATTACTGTTTGAGGGCGCCCCGGGAGTGGGGCCAGCACAGCAGGTCCAGGGAATTGAACTCCTGGCCCCTGTGTCTGCCTGAGCAGGTGCTTTAATCTGCTGAGCTGTTTGGCTGGCCCTCCAAGTACATCATTTTGTTTTCCCATGTGTTCCTCAGCTGCTCATCATGCAAGCAGCCTGTCTCTTCCTGCTAGACTCAGTAATTCCTGCAAGTGTTGCTTCCTGTTTATGCAGAGAGTTCTAGGTGTCATAGTGGCAGCTACATATATGGTAGCTTGAGGTTCAGTGTGAATCGTGCTATGTTGTTTGGCAAGACTACACCCATTGAAACCATGACTTTCAACCTCAGAGAGCACAAATTTTTGTGAATGGGAAGAACAAAGTCTGCTAATGAGCCATTGGGAGTGACAAGAAGAGAAGGCATCCCTGCTTTCACACACAGGTTTTTAGTGCCATGTATCCTTCTTCTTGGGCACATGTGGTGTGGAGGACTTGGCTGTGGTGCACACACTGCTTCCTGAAGGGAATGCTTCCCTTCCAGAGACAGTATCTGAGCAGGGGTCCAGCTGGCTGTGCAGAAGACCGTCTCCACATTTTGAGAAGCCACCTTCTGTGTAATGCAGTGTGACTCAGCACTGGGTCCCATGGCCTGAGACCCCTCCCTGCACATTTTGTGCAGTGGTTCAGGACGCATGCTGTATGGTGCAAGACCTCATGCCTGTGTGGTAGGGTGCCACAAGCTCCCAGATGAGGGTGTTGGATGTGGGCTTGCCGCGTGAATTCCGAGGAGAGTTACTGAGCCCTGCTGAGGAGAATGTCCGCTCCTGTGATAAGTAGCACACCAAGGCTCAGTAACCTGCTAGGGTGTTGTTGTTACAAGAGCAAGCATTCTGTTTGTCACAGGACTCAGTAATGCCACAAGCTTGTTTTCAAAAGGGCTGTGCTTCTTTACTGCAAATGGCATGACCTTGCTTCATCCTGGGCACCTGTTTCGTTATTCTTCCACCACAGCTTGCAGTCCCTGTAAATAGTTTAAACTATATCCTATAAGGGTAGGTTCCATTCATTGTTTCTAATTTTAGATTACATTATTAGATCTCTGATTTACAAAACTGTATTACTGAAAGACTGGCAAGAAAACAACCAGAAGCAGTGAGAACAAGTTAGAAGGTGTTGCCCTAGTGCAGGCAAAAACTAAGGATGGAAACTGAAGTTCTTGGGCCAGGGGTTCAATCCCCAGGCCTGCCGTGCTGTCCCCATCCCCAGGGCACACTGAGAAGGCATTTGAGACTGGGCGTGGTGGCATGTGCCTGTATTTCCAGTTCTTGGGAGGCTGTAAACCGGAGGATCACTTCGAGTCTGATCTACTAGTGAGACCCTGAACACCCTGTAGACCCTTCCCTAAAATACAAACAGAAAGAAGAAAGAAAGAAAGAAAGAGAGAAAGAAAGAAAGAAAGAAAGAGAAGTCCTGACCAGAGGACTGATTTAGAAAGCTGAATTAGTAAAACTGAAATAAATTATGTATTAAGAGGAAAATATGGTTCAGAACAATTCTGGGATTTGAGCACTTAATGAGCAACCAGAAGGGAATTCATACCCTATATTTTTACTATTATATTTTAGAGTAAAGCATTCCAAAGGATCTAGCCACTAAAAGACTTTTACAGTGCTGAGCTAAAAAAGTTTATGGACTGTATTTAATCAATTGGATCTTGAACTGAACCTTATTATTAGTTTTTATTAAATCAATTTTTTTTCCAAAATTACTGTTGCAATTACTTTTCTGTCATTGCTTTGAGGAAATACCCAGCACCCAAAATTAAGGAAGGTTTATTTCGCTCACAATTTGTGGAGGTTCAGTCCATACATGTGGTAGCACATGGCAAAGAGCAGCAGCTAATGGAGGTGGAAAACAGCAAGAGCAAGAAGGGGGGAACAGCAGCAGCAGTAGCAACAGAGAGCAAGTCTGTCTCCATATGTGGCATTCAGCCTATCCACTCTAGGCTGCGTATAGCATTCATACCTATAATCCCACGAGCACTCACACCCAAAATCCCACGAGCACTCACACCCAAAATCCCACCAGCACTCACACCCGAAATCCCACCAGCACTCACACCC
>PVKA01048725.1:0-13625 GCA_004027165.1 Ctenomys sociabilis
CCTCCCTCTTTCCTCCCTTCCTTCCTTTCTTCCTCTTTTGCTCTTTCTTCTGTCCTCTGGAGGGTCCCTCTTTGTTTTCTAGATGGACTTGGAGTTATCACATTCTTCCTTCTGTAGCCTCATGAGTTCTGGGATTACATTAGTCAGCACTATGCTCTGCTGTTATTAGTTTTATAATAACTGAAATTTGACTTTAAATTAATTTTTTTCACTTTTTTTATAAAATGGGCTTTTCAAAGTTGTTTATAGAGGAAAACTGTGTTAGAAAAACATTCCTGTGTTTCCTTGTAGGTTTGCTTCCCTTTCACCTGTATCTTCTCCTTTTTTTAATTTTTATTTTTTTATTAATTTTATTGAGAAACAATAACAATGAGACAGTTTCAAAAAAGGTTAGTAGGATGGTTGCAATAATACATTGCATATTGTTTTTGTAAAAGTTACTTGTAGTACAAGATGTAGACACGATGTCCTGTCTAAACGCTATTTGGCATCTACTTGGAGAGATTCTGAGGTGTACCCACAGGTGCTGTAGAAGGACCACGAGGAGCCATGCCCAGACCAGCCCGCCTTCCGGTGTGATCCCCTTCCTAGGAGCGGACTGTGGACTGATCTTAGCTGTACACTCACAGGGGCTGGACTGAACATTTCACACTTGCAGTGAGCCCCTCGTGGTCTTCTACAGCATCTGTGGGTGCTCCTCGGAGTCTCCCCAAGTAGGTGCCAATACTGTGCACATCTTGGTCTTCAGTTGTAGCTGATTTTTTCACTTTGTTGCTTGTACTCTGAAGTTTATGAAAAATATGTTCCACTATGTTTACGGTGTTTTTCTTCCTGATTATTCTGCTTTGATCAAGGTTTTAGGAAATTCATATACTCTCACCCAGTTGCTGCGCTTTTGCCAAATTTTCTCACTTTGCAAGTATTTTCTATTTTCTGAACAAATTATTTCTTCTATACTAAGCTCAAAATTGCCTAAAACTTCTTTTTTTTTTTTTTTTTTTTTTGTCTTTTTGAGACAGGGTCTCACTATGCAGTTCAGGCTGGCCTTAAGGCTCACTTTGTAGCTCAGGCTGGTCCTCGAACTCACAACAATCCATCTATCATAAGTTAATACTTTAACTCAACATGACAAAACTGTCTTTGTGAAGTCATATTCAATTATCTTGAGATTTTTGTTTTAAATGCATATATTGATGGATTATAAGTGTGTTACATACAGATCGTGTCAGTGCATCAGCCTAACGCATTGCATATTACACTACAACAAGGATTATTTTAGAATATTGTCTGTGTACATTCCCCTTGGCACTTTGAAATACAAAAGAAGATTAAAAACTGCCTACATAGGTAACATCTTAGGAAATTGTCAGAAACTGGATTTCTCAGATTGAGACAGTTGGAACCTGGACCTTGCTTTCCCTAATCTACCCCAAAATAGTAGTGAGGATAATGAACACACCTGAACAAAATTGCAAAGACATCTCAAATTAATATTTTACAGAATTTCTTGGTTTCAGTCACATTCCAAAGTAATGTGAAGAACAAAATTTTTAAGTATGATGGGCATGAAAGAAATTTTTCTGGACTAAGAATGTGAGTTATTTTCAATGGTGAATTTTAAATTTGCCCTTTCAGAGAGGTGAATTTGAACTAAGTGATTTAAAGATTTTTCCTGATCCCATTTGGAATTAGTGATAATTATTCATAATAACAGGGCCATGATAACATTTGTTATTTGTTATTATGAAACAATACAAACTAATGGATTCATATTTTATTTCTGATTTTCGTGAACATCATCTAAGCAATTCACTTCATAGAAATGCCGAGAAGTTTTAAAAAAAGGAACAATCAGCATATTTTCTTTAAGTGAAAACTAAGTTACTAAAATCAGGCTTATTTGTTTCAAAGTAAGTGACATATTTATCCATACAAGAAAAAGTGGTTCATGCTAAATTCCAATTCAGTATCATAAGGTTCATGTTTATGGATATTTTCTTAATTACAAAAATTGACGTGAACCAGTCTTTGATCTAAAATCTGTCAGGCTGTATTGAATTACAATTTTATTTGCTTTTCTTGCCCCAAAATGACAGTTTTGTGTGGCAACATAATTTCTTAATAATATGATCTGATATACATGATCAAACATGTGAAACAAGTGCATGATTACTTTTATCTGGGAAGAGATTTCAAAAGTCTTTCAATTAACCCAATTGCTTTAGATATGTGTATATGTGAAACTTTGATGGCACTAAGAAACAAAGAGCCAAGAAATCCTGATTAATTTTTCACAACAAACAAAACCTTGGATAAGCCATGACATATCTTCAGATTTCATTTGAAACATACATTGATAAATTTTATTTTGATCAATAGCTATTTACCTTAGTGACACTAAGGACTTAGTGTGACTAACTATTATACCATTAGTGGTAGATGTATATGTGTTAGGAGGAAAAGAATGTACAGATAAGAAGCACATTGCTATAATACATAATTGGCTTTTTCCCTTCCTTTTCAGTGTCATTTTTTTTCTCAGCACAGACATTGATGAGCTGGATAACCACTCCCATACCAATAACCTTGCAATGGCAAGGTTATTGATCATACAGAATCAGTGAAATTGAAGACTATGAAAAAGTTCACTTTCGCCTGAAGGGCTCTTGACATTATAACATGAAAGGGTAGTGGCCAGAGAGTGTAAAATGTTTATTTATAAGTCAGATACATTTACTTATTCACAGTAACATAGTTCATATGTTTCCTGAAATCTGAACCTTTCTCATGTGCATTGAACTACTTGTACAACTAAATTCACCCAATTCTTCAGTTATTCTGCTCTTTAGAAATGACTATTTTTCAGTCATTTAGTTCTCATTATTAGCTATTACCTATTCTTATTGAAGAAAATTAATAAATTAAATATTTCTGTTCTATTCTAAGGATAAAGAGATTTATTCAATGTGCTCAGAACCTAATACTTACTCCAGGCTTATGTCCTGGATTTGTGTTTATATAGCAAATGTTTTTCCTGAAGGTAAGCTTATAAGGACATGTTCTCTTAAGAATTCATTGACATGACATGAAGTGGTCTAGACAATATATGTTTAACTTAATTTTAATATATTTTATAAATATATTTAAAGATAACCAGAAGCATAAATGTAAGTAAATTAAATTACCAAATCCACTTTATTAAATTGCATTTTCTTGGGCTGGGTAGATGGCTCAGTGGAATAAGTGAGTTCAATCCCTGGTTCAATTTTAAAAAATTCTTTTTTTCCTAACTAGAATAGTTTGTTTAGGTTCCTCAAAACTATCAAAACCCTCCTACAAGTGCTCTGGAAATATCGATGCTTCTCCTGTTATATCACTTCCATCTTTTATATCATCAAAAGTCAGCTGCTATCAAACGAAGCAGTTTCTTTTCATTTTAGTTTTTATACCAACTCACACTGTTAATGATCTTTGTTGTTCATTCATCTCTAACAAATGCTTGAATTCCTTTTATGTGGCAAACTTGATTCTGTTTATAGGTAATAATTTGAGGATAAAAATAAGAAATTCAATGCCATGAAGATGTTCAAAGTCTAGGAAGACAAAAAAAAAAAAAAAAATTCCTAGGCAGTGTTATATAATCATGAGTGCGCTGGGGAAAAGTGAAACAGAACCATGGATGAAGATACAGAGAAAGAAACAGAAAGAGGACAAAAAAAGCAAGCAAGAAGTTTGCAATGATTTTGACAGGGGCAGTCGGCAACTTTGTTGATTTGCTTCATGCAGAGATACTGAGTCAAAGACATGACTGCCTTTCTGTTTACAGTAAAAAGGAAAAGCTAAGTTAGTTTTAGATTTATTTGAGATTTTGACTGATATGTGAAAATACTGAATAGAATGTTAGATAAAAGTCTTGGCTTTTTTTTTTTCCTGTGAACGAATCTTGTTCTTTTATATCTGCTAATCTGAACAACTGATTTGAAGATAAAATCATGTAATGCAACAACCAATATTGAATTCATATTAGTTTGTTTACTGAAATTCTGTATCATTTCTAATGTTTTTTTCTATCATTATTTTGTATAAATAAAACACAAATTTTGTCTAAAAAATCTTGAGTGAAGGGAAAGATTTGGGTCTGTAATTACAAAAATCAAACTTACCAATTTCTAAATGGTATTTAAAATTAAGTACCTGGATCTGGAAGGAATCACTGGAGATCTAGTGTAAATAAAAAAATATGAAGAAAAAGGAGTTACTCAAACTGAACAATGACTGGAAAGACAAAGAATATCAGCAAGCTATTGACAAAGGGAAGTCAATGAGATAGGACAAAGATGATAATGTTCCACCCATTTCACACCAGCAAACAAACTTTGCAGGAAAATTGCATGATGAACACTTAAAATTTACACTTAGAATTGGCAATATGTAGTCATTCATAACATTGAGAGGAATAGTTCTGAATGAAATTAGAAATAAAACTTTGCTTGGTGTATGTTGCAAAAGAAAACATGACAGTAAATATCATACTGAAGATAGAAGGCTGTTAGGGAAATCTAGTCTAAATTCTTGATCACAATCAAGGAGGCATTTCCATATTTCAAGCCTGGAAAACTACTTCCTCAGTAAAACTTTCTTCCTTAGTACCTGTTTTTAGTACACAATGCTTACATTTATCAGGATAATAGAAGATAAATAAGGGAGATCTTTTTTAGAAAAACTTTATAGATCATGCATAGTTCCACTGGTTTAGATCTGTGGAAAACCAATGGGAATTGGAGTAAGAAATAGTATCAGTATTTTTTGATTGGAATATTTCGGCATTTTTAGAACTCGTTTTTATTAAGAAGTTTATGAAGTCAAGTCAACACCTGCCCATAATCCCAGCACTCTGAGAGGCCAAATTTCACAGGTAATTTAGCAACTGTGTGGGTTAGGGTGGAGTTTCAAACTGACTGGCTGTGAAGCTCACTGGTGAATTAGTGGTATACCTCTAAGCTTTGGGCAAGGCACTTTTTCCCTACTCTGCTTCCTGGCAGGCCTGAAATGAGCAGCTCTGCTCCACAAGAGCTCTGCCTTGGACTGAACATGGCCTAAACCCAAGAGGAACTAACTTCTGTTAGTTGTGAGTACTGTTTCTTGTATTTGAGGAATAAGAAAGCTGATTAGTATGGGCACTTGTAATAGTTCTTCCCCCCTCCCCCAAAGAAGAAGGGATGGGGATAGAGCTCAGAGTAGTAGCTCTGGATTCTAGTCCCATGGTTAAAAAAAAAAAAATCAGAACATCTTGGTATAGAAGTAGTTTTAAAAAAGTCAGGCAGTTCATTCTTTAGATGTTTGTTCCTGGTTGCTTTCCCTAACTTCTACCCCAATCCACTATCATAGGATTAAGTGTTGCTTCTATACTGATTTATGTCAAGTTTGAAATCATCATTTAAGGCATTTTTCTGAAGAACAGACCCCAGTATATGAGTCAAGGTTCTCTATAGGAAGAGACCAACAGGATATAAAGATAAGTAAAAGAGAAAATAGTTTAGTTTGGCTCATAAGGGGGTGAATATCCCCCCATGTTGTTCTGCAGCATTGACAGCTGGGAAACCATGAGCCACTCAGTCCAAAGAACTGAAAGCCTTAGGCAAGAGGCACCCATGATGCAGCTCCAGGCTGAGGCTGGAGGTGTAGGATTCCCCTAAGAACTTGCTGACATGTGAATATATTCAATGGCTGGAGTCTAGAGTCTGATGCACGGGTGATGGCAGCAGCAGACAAACACCTGCTCAAGAGTAACTGAGATTGTCTATTCATGTATGCCTGCTTCTGTCTTCTTATACTTATTCCATCCAAGATGCCAGACCATGAATAATGTAATACCCCATTCAGAGGGCTTTTCTTCCTCAGTTAGCTGAACCACCTATCAAAAATCCCTGGAAACAACTTCATGGACACACTTCCAAGTGTAGCTTGCCAAATTTTTAGTATCCCTTAATCCACTGAAAATGTCAAGCAAGATCAACCACTAAACCTAGTTAACAACTTCTCTGTGCCTGTTTACAGATGGAGAAATGGAGGTTCCACTGAGAGTTAAAATTGAGTATGCTTAATCATTGAGTTTCTGAAATTTGCCTTTTTTTTTCTGTCATTGTCTTTCATATAATAATCTCACTATTTCTCATAAAATACTCATTTGCAAACCTGACCACCCTGTCTTTGCCATCATTCACTGGGCTACTTGTATTGTCTGCCACTTTCACTTTCTTTTTTTTTTTAAACTGGCAGTCCCTTAATCTATTCCCTTTTCAGTGCTTAGACGCACTGTGCAATAGTTTTCTACCTGTTCCTGTTGTTTTATCATTTTACTTTTTATATTGTCAAATTATTCTTAACATATGTATAATCCTATCTCTGCTATATGCTTCAGTCTTCTTGGATATCACTAAGTAAGGAAACTAACTCCTTAGTGCTACTCTCAAGATGTTCAGTCACCTGGTTTCATTCTGATTTCAATGGCAAGTAATCTTCTGGAGGTTTGCATAGCTGGGTGGTGCTGAGAAGAAACAAGCAATTCTAGGCCAGCACTGAATCTGCTGTTTCCCTCAACAGAACATTGACTTGTCAATGGTAACTGGAGGATGTGGTAAGAAAAAGGCCCAGCTGTCTGTAATATACTTTTTCTGTTGAAAGTGTAATTGAATCCATTTTTTTCTGAAAAACTGTAGAGAATTCTAATTACTGAAGTACAGAAGCATAACAAAAATCTAAGCTTCTCCAAATGAAATTTTAGTTTTCTTGGGCAGAATCATTAATAGTCAAGCATCATTTTCTACCACATCACAGAGCAATACAGATGATTCAAAAGAGAAAGGAAAGAACAAACTGGACATTATACATTATTTGCTTAAAACTAGTACAATGAGAATAATAAACTAAATCCAAATTTATTGTCTGGGATTTTTTTTTCTTCCATAATCTCATTGCCTGCTATAAGAATCTGTAGGCATCCAGAATCATCCTACTGCATATTTTTAGTGTCATAGCCTTTAGACACATTGTGTGATTTTTCCACGTCTTTTCAGGCTGTTGGTTCAGTTTCCCTTATTCTTCTTTCCTCATTTCATATGAATATTTTTCTGAAAATTTAAGGCTCATTTTAATTGCTTTTTCTACTATAAAGCTTCATTCTGCTGTACTTTGATTTTGTCTCATGTCCTGGCTTTCATTTTATTATTTTATTTTATGCAAAGTTTAATTGATCATGTGTCATGGAATAACCACAACTTCTTCTCTATCCCTACAGAAGCTGTTGTAGGTTGTTTAACTCCAGGTAGTTGATTAATTCTATTGGGACTCATACACATAGGAATATCTTTCCTGATCACAATATATTTCCAGAGAAGTCTGTCTCCCAAAGATAATGTGAGAATGCACTTTGGAGGATTTAATAGAGTATATAGGGCTGTAAAAATCAGTGCAAAGTCCAGGCATAGTGGCTCATACCTGTAATTCCAGCACTTGGGAGGGTGAGACAGAAGGGTCATTGAAAGTGAGGCCAGTCTGGGCTGCAAAGTGAGTTCAAGGCTAGCTGAACTCACAGTGTGACACTATTTCAAAAATACCAAAAAAAATCAGTGTAAAATATATACAATTCATTATTTTTAGTGCATTTACAATTTTGTGTAACTATCGCTACAATCTAATAAAAGGATACAATGTGCCCCCCCAAAAAAATCCTGATCCTAGAATTGAGTCCCTTACCCTGTTTCCAGGAAAAAATAATAATAACAGCAATAATAATGAAATCTGTGCTGCTATAAACATAGGTACACATATATCACTATGATACAATGTTTTCAGCTCCTCGGAAAATTCCCACTAGGGGGATAGCTGGCTTGAATAGGATTTCTAGTCCTACTCTTTTAAGGACTCTCAACACTGACCTCCACAATGGTTGTACCAGTCTACATTCCCATATGTGTACCTATGTTTATAGCAACACAATGTGTGATAGCAAAATCTTGGAAACAACCAAGATGTCCATCACATGAGGACTGGTTGAAAAAGATGTGGTATTTCTATATAATGGAGTATTACTCAGCTATTAAGAATGATAAGTTTGAAGCATTTATACAGAAGTGGATGCCACTTGAACATATACTCATAAGTGAAATAAAACAGACACACATGTGTAAATATTGTATAGTCTCCCTAGCATAAGAAGCAAAAAGCAGAAATACAAATGGAAACGCACAACAATAACTAAAAACAATTGAGTCAGATAAGGCAAATTGAACAGCATATGCTTCAGGATACTTATCAGCTCTTCTTCCAGATGGTTAACAACCTAAGTTCTCAGATCAAAATTGAAGAAATAGAAGAGCCACAAGGCCAGCCAACATTTTGGCGCTAGCCTTTCAAGGTCAGCGAAGACTCAGGACATAGGAGAACCTGCAACATCATGAAACTCAGTTGAGTTCCAAATTTTCTGAACAATGAGATTATGGAGCCACAGAGGAAGAGATTGAATTTCTATAGTGTGCCTGGAGAGAGTCACATGAAGAGAAAACTTTCTCTCAGGTTCTCACAGAGAGCAAACTGGTCAAGCATTGGCCTTGACTCATCCACATGGATGACACAGACAAAGGATGTATAGAATAAGGTACAGGACTACAATATAAACCCTGAGCTGACTTCACTGACCTCATAAGAAACAGAAAGTACATGTGTTGGTATATAGGTCTTGCTCTATCTAAGTCTTAACCATCCAGCAGAAAAGTATAAAAATGAAGTGTACACCTTGGGGCCATAATAATAATTTGAGCTGTAAATGGCTATGGTTGACAACTTCTTCAGATAACTCACTATTGTTGTGTAATTCTGAACTGTGTTGGATTGTGTCACTTTCAGGCACCTAAATTAGTTGAATGAAAATAGAGTGCCCATCTTTGACAGGTGTAGACAAAGGGAGGGGTATAGAAATTAAGAATCATGATGTGTGTGTATGGACAGTACAGTTGGGATAGATAATGCCATGCTTCTACATAATTCTATGAGAGGCAAAATTTGCACTAATGGTGGTTGGACAGGATATTATGTCCGCTTCTAGTGCTATGGACAACCACTAGGAAAATAACAAGGTAGAAAGTATTAATTATTGAATTTTTGATGTAATTCAGGTATAAAAAATAAGATACACAAACAGCTACACTCTCTTAATGTACTGATAAGAGACATACGTTATAATAATGTCTGTAAATATAATATCATGTATGCACTTCTATGATACCAAAACATTATGAAAACAGTTTGCAATGTATTAATTTATCAAATCCATCTTGTCAAGGTATCTTAAAACTGTCTCATTGATATTTGTATTTCAATAAAATTAAAATTAAAAAATTAAAATTAAAAAAATAAAAATAAAAAATAAAATGTTTCATATATATATAATATATATATGCTGCATATAGTAAAATATACTGTTGGTGCAACTTTCAAATATGTACATAAATATATGTCACATGCACATATATTCGTGTATTCTAGATATTTCACACAAATATAAGATAGAATTATTAGACTTATGTATCTATTTTATATAGTTTAAGCTTTTCAGAGTTATTATATCACTGCATGTATCCCTCCTTCAGTAATTTCTATGTCTGAAAAACATTCTACTATATGGAAATGGCATATTTTATTAAGTAGCTAAATAAAATTATGTCAAAATTTAAAAAATCTGTTTAATCCAAATTTATGAATATCTAGTTATGTATCTTTTTTTATATTTTTCAGTTTTTAAACTTACATTTGAATTTTTATTGCATTGAGTTAATTTTTTGTGTATGGTGTAAAATAGGTGTCAAATTTATTTTTACAGTGGAATATCCCTGCTACAATAGCATTTGTGAAATAAATTATCTTTCTATTGTATGATTTGGCATCTTTGTGTAAATCGACTGAATATATACACAAGTGTCAATTTCTGATATTTTAGTTCTATTCCATTTTTCTATACCTCTATGTTTTTTTCTCAAGAAGTAATTTTTTATATAACTGTCTTGTGCTAACATTCCTTGTGTTGCTGTGAATAGAACTGTGTTCTTCAATTAATTTGTGTGCAATTCATTTCTCGTGTATATCAACTTATACTGCATGATTTTAGTGAGCTTGCTTATTAACTATACTATTTCTCTTTGCAAATTCTTTATATATGATTATGTCTTCTGCAGATAGTATATTTTTCCCTTTCCAATACGGATTCTTTGGTGGGGATATAACTCAATGGCACAGAGCCTTCTCTGGCAGGGTCGAAGTTCTGAGTTCAGTCATGGAACCAAATTAAGAAAAAAGAAAGAAAATGCAAGAATGTAGATGCTGGATGAATCTCTGTCTCTGTTTCTGCCTCTGTCTCTGTCTGACACACTCTCTCTCTCTCTCTCTCTCTCTCTCTCTCTCTCTCTCTGTCTCTCTCTCTCATTGTGCACAGTTATCCTGGTTAGAACTGACTGGAAGAGTTGAAGCACAGACTGACCAGTCCTCCTTTAGGTAGGGCCACTTTTGGTCTTTGATTATTATATATTCTCTTGACTGTGGAATTTGTGTAGAAGTCATTCATCATACGGAAGTTTTTCTTTATTCTTAGTTGATCTTTTTTTTTTTATCATGAACTCATATTGAAGCATCTGTATGTATTTTAGTTTCTCTTGTATTTCGTGTGTGTGTGTGTGTGTGTGCAACTTACTAGACACAGGCTTAAAAGTCTCAGATGAACACTTTCCTTTCTTTTAGCATCTGGCATAGATTGGGCCCACATTGTTTATAATGAGAAGATACCAGCTAACCTTACTTGGGACCCCTGCACTTACGAACTTCTCCTTTAAGGCTTTTATGATTGTTTTGAGCTTTCATCAACTTGATTGTGTTGTGTGTGGTTCTCTGAGTTTATTCTACCTGAGATTTATTGAACATCTTGATTGTATGCATTCATGACATTTACCACATTTAGAGGTATTTACCTCTAAATTTTAATAATTATATTTCAGTTATTTCATGTTTTCAGTTATTATCCTATCCTTTTGAAAATCTCATTATGCCTATATTAGTAAGCTTTATGATGTCTCACAGGCCTTGTTTGTTTACTTTTGTTTATTATTTTCACTTTCTCAAGTTTATGGATTCTTTATTTTACCTACTGTCTAATTTGTGTTTAAAAATTTTTATTGAATGTCTTCTCTGTTATTATAATTTCAACTTTAAAATTAATTTTTTTCATAATTTCTCTTTATTAATATTATTTTTATGTATTTATTACAGGATCTAGGGGATCTCACTACAGAGATCAGACTGTAGTGAACTTCCTGTTTTCAGCCTCCCAAGATCTGAGCTTACAAATGAGCACCAACACGCCCAGTGTCAGTGCCCATCTCAGGGTGCCCTGGGGCAGGGCTGGCACAGCGTGCTGGCCATCCAACCCCAGGCCCTGCGTCTGCCTAAGCTATTAATCTGCAGAGCTATCTGGCCAGCCCTCTTTATTAATATTCTTTTATTTGTGAGACACTATTATTTTGGTTTTAACTATCTTTTTGATTTTTAAGCAAATTAAAAATAGATAATTTAAAGTTTATGTCACTACCATACTCTTCATTTCCTGAAGAGCCCCAAGATAAACCTCAGCAAGTGCTTAATGCTGCTCACTGACCATGTAAAGAGTTTTATGTATTTTTATTCTAAATACCAAAGAATAAGTCAGTTTCTGAGTCCTGTTCCCAAGGCAGCTTATCCTACAGACTTTTCTGTAAGTGTTTTTATTTGTCTATAACCTCCAGCTCCTATCCATTGCCTCAAGCAACTTGAGTACTTCCCTGTACATGTTTGAAAGGAATTATGCCAGAACAGTGACTTTATTTTTGGGTGAATTATGAATTGAACAAGACAAAGCAAGCCTTTTGTCTGGGTCTTCCAAGAAGCCACTAGAAATGTCAAAACAAATCATTTTAATTATTTTCAAGTAAGAACTGTTTTTCTCCATCTAGTACCAAAACTGGGAAAATTGGTCACATTTTCAGGACTGCTGCTGTGCTGGAGCTGAGAGGCAAAGCCAGAGTGTGTTAAAATACAATGAATCTTCTTGTTAGTGAGATTCAGGAATACCAGATTTCCAGAATACATGTGCACTGTATTGTTGCAAGCTCTTGATTAGTTTCCAAAGTTCTGGAAAAATTCATTTTGATAGCATTCAGCTGTGTTTTATTCAATACTCAGGATTAGGCATTTGGGGTTTCTTACATTGAAATTTCTTAGTATTTATAGCTTCTCATGAAAATATTTTGTTGTATGCTGCTCTAAATTACCACCTTTTCAGTAAGACAGGGCATGTATAAACATATGCTTGATACTAAATGTATTAATTTTATTTCTCTGACATCTTACAACAATGAAAAAGAATCAAGAACATTGACACAGTAAGTTCTAAAGTTTGTGTGAAGATATCATGAATATAAACTTTTGAAACTAATATTATAAAGTAAATATTAGGTTTTGTATAATCATGCCTCTGTTTCTCACTGTTAATATTCATATCAATCATATCAGGATCTCATTTAATGCAAATTCTGATTCAGTAATTTTGATGTGAGCCTGAGATTCTGGACTTGTAACACCTTTCGGTTAATATGAGTGTCATTAATTTATGAATTAATTTCTTCAATTAGTCTGCCTCTAGGAAAGGGTATTTTTAGTTTTTTTTTTTTATTTTATTGAAGTACAAATGTCAATCAGACAGTTTCAAGACACCTTAACCATACAGATTCGATAAATTAATATATTGCAAACTGTTTTCATAACGTTTTGGTATTATACAAGGTGCATACATGATATTATATTTACAGATATAATTTTAGCAGATATCTCTTATCAGTGAATTAAAAGAGTAGCTGCTTACTTTTCTTTTTGTATACCTGAATTACATCAAAAATTCAATAATTATTTTCCCCGTGGATGACCGTAGTACTAGAAGCCGACATAATATCCTGTCCAACCACCATTAGTGCAGATCTTGCCTCTCATAGAATTATGTAGAAGCACAGCGTTATCTATCCCAACTGTACTGCCTATACACATACATCATGATTTTTTCTTTCTACACCCCTTCCTTTGTCTACATCTGTCAAAAGGGGCACTCCATTGACATTCAACTAACTTAGGTGCTTGAACTCGACACCACAATCCAACACAGTCCAGCATTCTACAACCATAGTGAGTTATTCAAAGAAATTGTAGACCATATCCATTTACAGCTCAGCTTAATATTATGGCCTCATGATATATACTTCATTTTTATAACAGGGCCCCCAAATTTAAAGACCCAATTCAGAAATGGGCATCTGAGATGAATACACAGTTCTCAGAGGACGAAATTAAAGAAGCAAACAAATATATGAAAAAATGCTCCACATCGCTAGCCATTCGTGAAATGCAAATAAAAACAACACTGAGATATCATCTCACTCCAGAAAGAATGGCTATCATGAGGAAATCAACCAACAACAAATGTTGGAGAGGTTGTGGGGAAAAGGGAACACTTCTCCACTGCTGGTGGGAATGTAGACTGGTACAACCATTGTGGA
>PVKA01048726.1:0-13624 GCA_004027165.1 Ctenomys sociabilis
CTGCCTCTTCTGGCCCTTCCTTTGCCCCTTCCTCTTCTCCTCCTGCTTCTCCTTTTTCTCCTCCTGTCTCTCGCCCCTCTTCTTTTCTTGCTCTTCTTCTCCTTCTCCCCCTCACCTTCCTCTTTTTCTCTCTCCCTTTCTCTGTCCTTCTCCCCCCTCCTTCCCTCTTCCCCACTCTTTCTTTCCTGATGCAGGTTCTGTCTTCTGCCCCTGGACACCACCTCAGCTCGCAGTACACCTCCCAGTGCCTGTAAATAGAAAAAGATTCTAAGTCCAAACAAAGTACTGACCCAAGATCCGCTGGCACTGTCTACAAGGTGCAAAAGAGCAGAGAGTGGCCTGCAGGGCCCCCAGAGCACTGCAGCTTCCTTAACGCCTTTGTGTCAGCCCAGAGAAACTGACTTCAGAGCTTTGAATTCTAGAACTTCTGTGAGGCAATCGATTTGTGTTGCTTAAAGCAAATATGTTTATGACAATTTAATATAGCAGATAGAGGGCCTAGAATCAGGTTATTACTATAACAAATGTGAAAGTGAGGGGGTGCCTTTAGCATGGCTAGTGAGCAAAAGAAGGAAGATTTTCAGAAAGCATGATTAAAAACTAAAGTCTGTGTCACCTGGAAAAGACTCTTGGCAGAAACGTGACATTTAGGGATGCCCTGCTGACAGCTCAGGGAGATTGAGGAGCCTCTTACCCTGTCTTGGAAAATACCCTAACCCTAGTAGACTGTTGACAAAAGCTGTTGCGTCTTAATCCCAAATGGACTGAAGCACTGGCCTCTTCCTGTACGTATAAAGGCAAAAGCCATTCCCTGCTCCCCTGCATTCTATTAGCGTCTGCGCCCTGCATTGATTTCCTGACGTGATCCCGGTCGCCCGCTCCTCATCTGCGCGCCGGCACGCAGGGCTCTTTCTTCAATATCACTTGATTCAATTTGCCAAAATTATGGTGCTTTTTTCCTGGTGTGTTATTTCAAAAATTGACTTCTATTTTTCTTGTAATCACTTTTCTTCCTCTGTATTTTTTTTTATCCCTGCAAAGTGTTGGCCTCATATAAATAAGCTGGACCTGTTCTTTCCTCCTGTTTTCTACTCTCTGATAAAGTGTAGCATTATTTCTTCTTTAAGTGTTCAGTAGAACTGACAGCGACACAATCTGTACCTGAACTCTTTTTTTGTGTGTGCAGAAACTAATAGAAAATACATCTGCCTAAGAAGACCTTCTATTTGTTTTTTTTTTTTTTTTTTTTTTTGGACCGGGTTTAAGAGATCATATTTTCCACCTGAGTTTTAATATTTATTTGTACAGAGCTACTCGTGCCACTGTCTTAATTGCCTGTAACTTGCTATACGATCTACTCTGTCATTTTTGATATTTGTAACTTTTCTCTGTATTTAGGACGGGGTCTGCAGGGCCTCACTATGTAGGTCGGACTCCTAGTGATTCTCCTGTTTTCAGCCCCCAGGGGCTGAGATTACAGATGCTCGCCAGCACACCTAATCTCAGTTACCATCTCAGCGCACCCCAGCACGGTGTGCTTCTCTCTTTTTTGATTAGTACCATTTACAAATCTTATCACTCTTTTTCTTTCTTGTTAGCTTTGAAAGCAGGATCTTCAGCCAGAAGAAGGGAGATTTGTCTTTTTGTTGTTGTTGTTGTTCTTGTTTTGTTTTAATGTTCTATTATCACCTGCTTGCGATACATGCTGACCGCACTCACTGCGTGGAGCGGTGCGTGCGTGTGACCCGTCTAATTCTCCCCACCTCTGCTTCCTCTCCCCAAGCCCTTTGCAAGAGATCTGGCTCCCTCTTGTCATTCTTTTTGGATTTTTTTTTTTTTTTTTTTTTTTTTTTTTTTTTTTTTTTTTTTTTTTTTTTTTTTTTTTTTTTTTTTTTTTTTTTTGTATTTTAAGGAAAGGTCTACAGGATGTTCAAGGTCTCACTACTCGATCAGACTCATAATGGTTCTTTTTTTTACAGTTTTTACAACCTGCCAAGTGCTGGGATTATAGCCGCATGCCACGACGCCAAGTCTCAATTGGAGTTTTAGTGCGACCTGGAGATGGGGCTGGCACGGGGAGGGACTGGCACGACAGGCCCTGGGGATTGAACCCTGCTCCTGCGCCTGCTTGCAGGTTCTTTTTTTTTTTTTTGTCTCAGGTTCTTTAATCCGCTGAGCCATTTGGCCGGCCCTATATATATAGTTTCTAACTAACAATAGTTTTACTTTTTTTCCTTTTAACTTATCATGGGGCAAAACCCAGAAGCATTCAGGAAAATATAGATTTTGGAATTTGATCTTTTTCCAAGCCAGTGATAGCAAGATAGGGCAGTGTCAGGGAGCAGCGCTGACCGGCCAGGCCCTGGCTCTGACCACATTCTACAGCGCATTGCGCTGCCCAGGAGGGACGTGGTGAGTTGCATTTCGATGCATACGTTCAAATGCTGGTGTCTTCGTTCAGTCGTAACCCGTCGTAAGTTGGGAGCATCTTTATATTTGAACATAATGAGCAAGCATTAATTCCCTAATCCTCACACACGAACGCGTCCGGTTCTCCAGGCGCCCCCCCCCCCCGCCAACGCATGCGTGGGGGAGCAGCAAGCGGCCTTCGAGCCTCCTCGGCCTCCTTCCCTCCCCTCCCCGCTGCAGCTCCAAGCCCCCGTCACCGCTTCACTGGTGTAACCGGCTCACCTGCATACGGACCAAGACAGGCCGGCCATCCAGGTTGTTAACTGAATTGAGCAAAACTACACAGCTTTATTTTTCTTTCTTTTTTATTTTGAGAAATTGCTCGATGGAGAAAGATTATTTTTCTCCTCCTCTTTCCCTTGTTTATCTTTGTCGCCTCTTCAAAAAGCCGCCTGAAGCCTCAGCTCTGTTTTCAAAAAACTCGGTCGCAAAATTAGGTTTCTCTGCCCTCTTGCGGTAGGACTGGGGATTGCAACAGAAGCCCAATAGTTTGACAAGTGCCAATAGGATGGCCACGTGACATTGTTTTCATTACCAGACTGCGACGTGTACTTCATCTCTAATTTTCCTTTTATGTTAAAAAAATTAACTTTCTCTTTTATGAATGTCTGAATTTTTACACTAACTAGTGATTGATTTTATGGTGAAAAAACAAAATATTTTTAAATGTCTTTTATTTTTTGTTCCTTCTTTTTATTATATAAAAACAAATTTCCATATCCAAATAAGAAAATAACAATAGTTATTACACTGCACTTTGTTTCTTGAAAATAGTTATTCAGTACATGGCATACACTAAAAAGATTCTTACAGAAAGGAAACAGATAACAAGAACTTCTTTTCAATGAACTATGACAAGACAAACTATTAAGATAAATAAAAGTAATTACCATATACTGAAATATTTTTTAAAATAAGAGAATATGTAATTTGAGGATGTAGTTGAATTGCTCCTTACTTCCCATTTATCTCCCATTTATTTTGCTCTCCGAGAGAGATCTGTGTCTAATATATATTTATGTGCACATAATGTTTCTCGTGTAAGAGAAAACTTACAATATTTAAGCTTGTGTGTCTATGCCTCAAGTTTATCTCGGTGGCAGCTTACTACTCCATGATATATAAATGGTGCTCTAAGTGCTTGCCTAGGTGGGCACAGGGGCCAGGGTTCGATCCCGGGCCCTGGGTGCCAAGCTGCCCCCCCACCAGGCACACTGAGCAGGTGATGGAGTCAAGGAGTGGTGGCACACACCTGTAATCCCAGCACTCGGGAGGCAGAAGTCGGGTGGATCACTGTGAGTCCAAGCTGCATAGTAAGACCCTGCACACACACAAAAAAAATTATTATGTGTCCTGTTAGTGGACATATATTCTGTTTTCAAGATTCGGCTGTTGTCGAGGGTGGTGCAATTAATATGGGTCTGCATGTATCTCTGTTATATAATGATTTAATTCTTTAAGGAAGATGCCTGAGAGGAAGAATAACTGGATCAAATGGAATTTCTGTTTTTAGTGTTCCGAGAAACCTGAACTCTGATCTCTATAGCAGTTGTTCTAGTTTAAATTCTGCCAACAGTGCAGCACAGTTGCTCTTCTCTCACATCCTAGCCAACATTTATTACCAGAATTTTTTGTCATAGCCATTCTTCCTGACATGCAACTGTGCCTCAGCCTAGTTTTCATTTGCAGTCCTCTGATGGCCAGTGAGAAAGAGCCGCCATTATCCATGCATGTCTTTGTCATTCGTACTGCTGCTAAGAAGTATCTATTTATTTCAATTTGCCATGTTTTAACTGAGTCTTTATTTGGGAGGACCTAACTTTATAGAGTACTCCCGGTTGAAACCAAAACTTTTTCCCTGAACTATATATTTGTTTTTGTTTTTACTTAATTTTTTCTCAGATTTTTAACCTTTAAAAAAATTATTTTAAAGAAAGTATAATAATAACTGATAAGACCTTAGAAATGGTACACATTTAGAAGACCAAAATGAGGGGTATCCAGCCACGGTTTTTGTACTACACATTGTTGTCCTGGATAGAGTTGGTTAGATTGCAAACATCATCATACAAGTTAGTCAAGGTGAAAATTCTACACATTAACTGCTATTTTTAAAAACAGATGAAATCATGAGCCAGCCATGCTGTATATATACTTGCATGACTTATCCCTCCCCTTTTTCTATCTTTTCTCCTTTCCCACATCTTCATTAAGCCACTATATGTCCCAGGCCGGGCTCAAAGTTTCACTCGGGCCTCAGCCTCCCAGAGTGCTGACGCTGTGGGCACACACCAGCGCACTCAGGCTGAGGTGGTATTTTAAACTTGCTGGGAAGGCTACCTGCTTCCAGGCACAGGGACACTTGCAAGGTCAGTGCACAGAATCACAGCGAGCCTGTGACCTGGCCTCATGACAGCGCACACGAGCACAGTCCATTGAATACCAGGTTACTTGTCTGCCAGATGCTGGACAGATTCATGGTGCCTTAGTCAGAGGAACCTCCCAAAATATTTCCATCTCCGCTCACTGTGCGTTAGGTATGGATTAAAATGGATAATCCAGTCAACAGGCCTCATCGGTTACCTCGCAAAGGCAACATGGCACAAGCATTCTGTGGCTAAGATAGCTATCAACGTACCTAACTCTAAGGATTGACAGAGCCTGTGTATCTCACCCCAAAATATTTTTACTTATTCCTGATTCCCTGAGAGTGGAGGGTTGCAGTTGCCAGTGGGTAGGACAGAGTGGTAATGGATGGATCAGGTTTTGGCTAAAGACTTACAGAGGTTCACAGGCAAAAACCTGTTTCATGGAGGAGGAGAGGCAATAAGACATGGGACATTGTCCTTTCAGACACATCTAGGTTTCAGTGCATATGCAGTTAGTCTGTTAGACTTCAGATTTCACTTTCAAAAATGTTGCAATTATTGAAATTTCATTATCATGACGTTGAATCCAATGTCCAAGGTCCTCCTGAGCTCAAGAATTTGCACAGTTTTCCTGATCTCATTCCTATGCAGCCAAGCGGTGGATGACAGAGACCCTGTGTTCAATTTTCAGCACCTCTCCTCATTGTCCAATCCTCAAGTTCTCACTTTCCTTTTAGTTGTGTTATACCTTTCTATATGTACTTCTTCTTTTGATTTCTTATATTATGGAGATTATATGATATTTGCACATATGGGTCTGGATTATTTCATTTATGAATATATCTTTGAGTGGCATCCACTTAAATACAAATGCTTCAAGTTTATCATTCTTTATAGCTGAGTAAAACTCCATTGCATAAAAGTACCACATCTTTTTCAACCATTCCTCATGTAACAGGCATCTTGGTTGTTTCCAAGATTTGGTTATCACAAATTGTGCTGCTATAAACATAAGTACACATATATCACTATGATGTGATATTTTCAGATCCTCCAGGAAAATTCCCAGTAGGGGGATAGCTGACTTCAATGGGATTTCCAGTCATAGTTTTGTGAGAAGTCTTCACACTGATCTCCATAATGGTTGCACCAGTCTACATTCCCACCAGCAGTGAAGAAGGGTTCCCTTTTCCCCAGACCCTCTCCAACATTTGTTGTCAGTTGATTTGTTTATGATAACCATTCTTTCTGGAGTGAGATGGTATCTCAGTGTTGTTTTAATTTGCGTTTCACAAAGGGCTAATGAGTGGAGCATTTTTCATATATTTATTCACTTCTTTAATTTCGTCTTCTGAGAAGTGTATATTCATCTCGGATGCCCATTTCTGGACTGGGTCTTTAAATTTGAGGGCTCTACTTTATTGTAGTTATTTATAAATTCTAGAGAGCAGACCTTTGTCTGAGTGCTTATTAGTTAAGATTTTTTCAAAATTTGTGGGTTGTCTTTTCACTTCGTTGTAATTTCTTTAGACCTGCAAAAACTTCTCAAGAAGAGTTGATCCCAGTAATTAATTCTTTCAAGGGTTTCCAGTGTGAATACATATTTGTTCATGAACTCTTTGCCTATCCCTATGTCTTCAAGAGTTCCTCCTACTTTTTTTTTTTCCAGGAGATTGAGTGTTTCTGTTTTAATGTTTAGATCTTTAATCCAATTTGACTTTAGCGGAGATTGAGTGTTTCTGTTTCAATGTTTAGATCTTTAATCCAATTTGACTTTAGCTTAGTGCATGGTGATAAAGCTGGGTCAAGTTTTAGTTTTTGACATGTAGAAAGCCAGTTTTCCCAGCACCGTTTGTTAAAGAGGCTACCTTTCTTCCAGTAAGCTTGTTTGGCCCCTTTGTCAAAGATCAGGTGGCTGAGTGTGTTCGTAGAGGCCTCTGCACCTTCTACTATACTCCACCGATCCTCAGGTCTATTTCGTTCCTAGTACCATGTTGATTTTATCACAGTAGCTTTGTACTATGATTTCAAGTCAGCAATTGTAATGCCTCCTGCCTTGTCCTTGTTGCCCAGTATTGCCTTTGCTATTCTAGATCTTTTCTGATTCCAAATAAATTTTAGGAACAATTTCTCTAGGTCTGGGAGGTACATTGGTGTTAATTTGACAGGGATTGCATTAAATCTGTACAAAAATTTTGGGAGTATGGCCATCTTCACGATGTTGGTTCTTCCTATCCAGGAGCAGGGAATATCTTTCCATTTTTTGAAATCCTCTACAATCTCTTTTGTTAGTGTATTATAATTTTCTGTGAAAAGATCTTTAACTTCTTTGGCTAAGTGAATTTCTAGGTACTTCATTTTCCATGGTGCTATTATAAAACATATTGTTTCTATAGTTTCCCTCTCAGTTTGTTCGTTATTTGTATAGAGGAATGCTACTGACTTTTGAATATTGACTTTATATCCTACTATGCTACTGAATTCATATATCAATTCTAGTAGCTTCTTGATGGAGTGTTTTGGTCTTTCAAGTATCATGTCATCTGCAAAAATAGATAATTTAACTTCTTCTTTACCTATTCTTATTTCTTTTATTTCTCCCTCTTGTCTAATGGCTGTAGCTAATGATTCCAAAACTATATTGAATAGGAGAGGTGATTAAGTACATCCTTGTCTTGTACCAGATCTAAGAACAACAGATTTCACTTTTTCCCCATTTAGAATTATATTAGCCATTGGGTTGTCATAGATGGCTTTTATCAAATTGAAGTAGAGGCCTTCTATTCGAATTTTCTGTAGGACTTAAAACATGAATGAGTGTTGGACTTTGTCAAAAGCTTTTTCAGTATCAGTTGAGATGATCATGTGGTTTTTAGATTTCAGTCTATTAATATAGTGTATTACATTTATAGATTTTCAAATATTGAACCATCCTTGCATCCCTGGGATGAATCCTACCTGGTCATGGTGTATGATCTTCTTGATGATTTGCTCTATTCTATTTGCTAGGATCTCACTGAGTATTTTTGCATCTATGTTCATGAGGGCCATTGGCCTGTAGTTCTCCTTTCTGGTTGTGTCTTTCCCTGGTTTTGGAATCAGTATAATACTTGCCTCCAGAAATGATTTTGGGAGGACTGCTTTCTGTTCAACTTCATTGAAAAGTTTGAGGGGTATAGGGATTATATATTCTATAAATTTCTTGTAGAATTCAGCTGTGAATCCATCAGGACCTGGACTTTTCTTTGTCAGCAGGCTTTTTATTATGTTTCATATCTCGTTGGCTGTTATTGGTTTATTGAGAGTTGTTATATTTTCTTGATTCAGTTTTGGTAATTTGTACCTTTGGAGGAATCTGTCCATTTCTTCTGAGTCCTCTATTCTGTGAGTGTAAAAATTCTCGAAGTAGCTATTGATAATCTTCTGAATTTCCACTGGGTCTGTGGTGATTTCACCTTTTTCATCCTTATTGCTTGTATTTGAATGTTTTCTTTCCTCTTTTTGATGAGGTTAGCCAGAGGCTTATTGATTTTGTTTAGTATTTCAAAGAACCAACTTTTTGATTCATTGATTGTTTGAACTGTTTTCTTCATCTCAATTGAAGTAATTTCTGCTCTAATCTTCATGATGTCTTGGGCTCTGGGTTTGGTTTGCTCTTCCCTTTCTAGATGGCAGAGGTGTAGCATTAATGTGTTTATTTGTTCCCATTCTGCGTTCCTAATGCATGAGTTCATAGCTATGATTTTCCTTCTGAAAACTGCATTCTTTGCATCCCACAAATTCTGATAAGTTGTGGTTGAATTTTCATTGAACTGTAGATATTGTTGAATTTCTTGTTTAATTTCATCTATGACCCATTGATTGCTGAGTAGAGTGCTGTTTAATTTCCATATATTTGGCAGGTTTTTCTGGTTTCTTTTGTCAGTTATTTACAGTTTCATTTCGCTATGCTCAGACAGTAGGCAGGGGGTAACTTCTGTTTTCTTGCATTTGCTTGAGCATGACCTATGGTCTCATATGTGGTCTATTTTAGAAAATGATTGATGTGCAGCTGAAAAAAAATGTGTATTCAGCTGTGGTTGGGTGGAACACTCTGTATATGTCCACCGAGTCCATTTGTTCCATGCTCTGGTTCAGTTCTGCAACTTCTTTGCTAATTTTTTCTCTGGTTGACCTATCTTTTTGAGACAAGGGCGTGTTAATGTCTCCTGTTAAGTTTATGGTATTGGATATTAGATTTTTCATGTCCATTAAGACTTGTATTATATAGTTGGGTGCGCCTGTGTTTGGTGCATAGATATTTAGGAGTATTACCTCTTCCTCTTGAATTTTTCCCCTAACCAATGTATAGTGGTCTTCTTTATTTCGTTTGATATTTCTTGGTTTGAAGTTGAGAACAGAATTGCTACTTCTGCTTTTTTCTGAGGTGCTGGGGCATGTAGTATTGTTTTCCATCCTTTGACTTTGAGCCTATGAATGTCTTTTTGAGTTAAGTGTATTTCTTGTGTGCAGTATATTGTTGGATTTTGTTTCCTAATCCACTGTGCCAGTCTATTTCTCTTAATTGGTGAATTGAGTCCAGTTACACTGATGGTTATAAATGAGATGTGTTGACTTGCAATTGATATGTTATTTACCTGCTGTTGTTTACTTTTTTTCTCCTGTGTTTAATTATTTGTGCTATTTAGTGGGTTCCTTCTGTTCTTGTTCATGGAGTTCTGGTCATTGTGGTCCCTCTCTAGAACATCTTTAAGTAGCCTGTGTAGGTATGGGTTTGTCATCATGAAATTTTTTAGTTGTTCTTTGTCATGGAAGTATTTCACTTCTCCATCAAACTTGAAAAAGAGTTTTGCAAGGTATAGTAGTCTGGGCTGGAATTTGTCTTCATACAGGACTTGAAGAACTCTGCTCCATACTCTCCTTGCCTTCATGGTTTGTGTAGAGAAGTTGGCTGTAATTCTGATGAGTTTTCCTTTGAATGTGATCTGCTTCTTTTCTCTAGCAGCTTTCAGTACATTACTCTTGTGTTGGGTTTCTGGGATCTTGACTATTATATGTCTCAGTGTGTTTTTCATTGGGTTGAAGTTATTTGGCATTCTGTATGCTTCAGTTAACTGAATGCTAGATTGTTTCCTCATATTTGGGAAGTTTGCTGCTATTACTTCTGCCCATATTCTTTTTATATCATTTGTATTGACTCCTCCTTTCTCACTGATGCCTCTTAAACTCACATTGTTCATCTTGACATCATCTTGTAGGTGATGGATTATTTTTTACTGCATCCTCATTGTTTTTAAGACACCCTATCTCACGTTTTCACTAGCTGCACCACCGTCTTCAAGATCTGAAACTCTGTCTTCGCTTTCACTCAAATGATTTTGTAGACTTGTGATTGAGATTTTAAGTTCCTTTATACCTCTTTGACTCTGCTTCATGCAATTTATTTCTTTCCTGTATGGCTCATTCAACGAGTCCATCATATTTCTGATCACCCCTCTTTTTTGTTTTTATCTATGTCTTCTTTAGAGGTAGCTATTAATTCTTTACTGCAGTTTTTTTTTTTTTTTCAAATTGGCTTTCCTCCACTTATGTCTGTATTTGATTCTTTACTTCAGATGCTATCATTTCAGAGATTTCCTTTTTTATTTCGGAAATTATTTTTGCTCTGCATTCCTCTTTACCTTTCTGCTGTTGTTTCTTTGCTTGCAACGCTGTTAATTCATACATGTCGGCTAAGCTTGCATTCTCTGCACTTGCTCTGGGTGGGCATCGGTTTTCCCCCATGTTTCTGCATTAGATTCTTTATTTCAGATGCTATGTATTCAGAAATTTCTTTTTTATTTCAGGCTTTAATTCTGCTATGAGTTCCTCTGTACTTTTTGCTGCTGTTTCCTTGCTTCTGACACTGTTAAGTCATTCATTTCAGCTGAGCTAGTATCCTCTGCCCTTGCCATGGGTGAGCTTGAGGCCTGAGATTGCATTGTGCTCCTCGTCTTTGTCATTTTGCATAGCACTGACCTCTGACCTTTGGTATAGAGCTTTGACGCAGTTATGACCTTAGCGCATAATGAGATTCAGGTGCAGATCTATTAAGCTTGAGTTTATCCAGTTATGCCTGACCTGGGTCTAGCTGTTGTGTTCAGCTCCTTTTTGCTGCAGCCGTTGGAAGTGAACCTATTGTGTCCCTCTGGCACAACAGTGAGCCTATGGTGCCCCTGGCCCAGGGAGCACCGGGGAGCGCAGAAGCTCTCCCACAAATTCACTGGGCCGTGCTGGACTGGATCAGGGGCTAATAAAGTCGCAAAAGTTCTCACTCATGTGGCGGCCTTGGGGTTAGTGGCTCCGGAGGGTTGCAACAGAGAATCTCACTCACTCGGGTGCCTGAGTTTTGCTCTGGAGCGCTCTCACAGGTGGCACATGGGGAAGATGGAAGTTCTCCCACAGACTCGCTGGGCTGGGGTGGATCAGAGCTGAGAGAGTATCAGAAGTTCTCACTCACTCAGTGGCCTTCGAGGCTGGGGCTCCAGAGGGCTCTAGCCAGAAGCCTTAAATCTCTTTTATAATAGTTAAAGCCTTTAGTAACTAAAATAACCACTGCATCTTTTTTTTTTTTTTTTTTTTTTTTCAGTTTTAGGAAGGGTCTACAGGATGTTCAGGGTCTCACTACTAGATCAGACTCATAGTGATTTAACTGTTTACAGCCTCCCAAGAGCTGGGATTATAGGCATGCACCACCACGCCCAGTCTCAATTGCCATCCCAGCATGCCCCAGGGGGATGGGGCCTGCACAGCAGGCCTGAGGATCAAAGCCCCATCCCCTGTGCCTGCTTGCAGGTGCTTTAATCCACTGAACTATTTGGCTACCCTACCATGGTGTCTGAAAGCTAAAAATAATAACTTAGATCATAACACAGACAAAACTATGCAACCTATTAAATTATTTCAGACCAGTGTGGAAACATAGCTGATGGATCATTTCAATAATCCATATATGTCACCATCCTGTTTCCTAAAATGAAAATTTTAGTCAATCAAATGAAAATTTTTAAATCAGGTACTATAAAATACGCTTAGGGTTCCCCACTCTTTAAGACAAGCATTTTGGGATAGCTTTAACCCAAGACTTAACTTCGATAAACACAAACATCTCGGGATGCTCCCTCCTTCCTGGTCTGATAGCTACCACCCAGTTTCTTTAAAGTTTATCTTCCATAATTCGTATGCTAATTTCTTTCTTGGTTTTAAATTAAAAATTGTCTTCATTATGACCTGGCCTACCCTGGACATACCCTGCGTGCTCCCCAAAAACTCTTAGAGACATGGCCATCTCGAGGGCAGCACTGATGACCCTGAGGGCTTCCTCCATGTGCAGCCTCTAGGGCTGTGTCGCAGCTCGAAACCTCTGGCATCTGTCCAAGTAGCGTAGTCTATCATCTGTTGATTTCTATGTAAGACGCCGATCAATGGGCCTGGCGCACACATGATTACAGACAGATTCGCCCATGACAGGACCTGACACTTAAATGACCTCTGTCACCAACCTGGCTGGAGTCAGCATGGGTGAGCATCAAGAGGGAGAAGGGCGGAGCTTTCCTAAGGTCCTCAGCAGTGAGGGAATGTTTGAAGAATTTAAGATTAGAAGTTTATTTAATAACTTACGTGGACGCCCACAAAGAAATTCCATGTAGATCGGGGAGTTGACTTTCAAGAAGGTAAAATTTCATATGTCTAGAACTCAACTAGCTAAGTACCAACCTTTCAGTAATGAGACGGTTTAAAAGGGGGAATGAAGAAAAAAAATAACTTAGTGGAGAAGTCCCGTTCCTTACGTTTTGGACTTAATTTTCCCAAATTGTTCTCTAGTTAAAGCAGAATGTAAAACCTCTGAAAATTGGAAGGCTCTATATAGTGATGGCATTAAAAATTATTAAGGCCATTTGCAGGTTCTTCTGGAAATGGGAAGCACATAACAAATTTAAAGTGAAGACAGGAAAATTGTTTAATATGGACTGGTAGCTCTCTCTGCTTGGCGCTACACCAGAACCACAAGATGGCGATGCAACACCATTGTCCTTTGTCTTATGTTAGCGAGGAGCAGAGAACTGTTTGAAAAAGCCACATTCAAATCAAGAGAATTTTTCCCCTTTTTTAAATTTTTATTTCTTTTATTCATTTTAATGAGAAAAAAATAAAATAGCAATGAGACAGTTTCAAAATAGGTTAGTAGGACAGTTACAATAGTTACTACTTCGTATATTGTTGTCTTTGTAGTAGTTATTCAGAGGGCAAGATTCAGAAAAAATAAAAATTTTAAAAAGAGAAAAAGAAACAACAATCAAGACTAGTTTGTTTTCTACCAGCTTTGCTCTATGGAATGTCACAGCCACTTTAATCCAACATTCAGTGTACTTATCAGAAACAGCATATATTTGATAATAAACCATTTCCTTGTAAAGAGAATTGGCACGACATGCACTCACACTTGCTTTGCAGTGTTTTTCTAGGTGCAGACTGTAGAATCCTAGAACCACCCTAGGTAGAGGGGTAGAAGCTCTTGGCCCAAGTCCCCTGCTCAGCACTTCTTATCTTTCTTCGTTAACATTTTGAGCATGTATGGATTTTTGCTATGATACTTGGAAATTTACTTTCCTTCCACCTCCCCCCGTGTCAATATTTATAGTTTCTATTATGACTTTAGATATTACTGATAAGGGAGCTGAATAATGCCATAATTATAATTCTTTGCTTGCTTTTCTGTTCTCCGTAGCTATTTATTTATTTTTTTG
>PVKA01048727.1:0-13625 GCA_004027165.1 Ctenomys sociabilis
TGGTCAGCAATCCCATGGATCAGAACAATGCCACCTTAGACCTTAGTGACATCTGCTCCCGAGGTGAGTGCCACCTTCTGGAGGGGAGGGCATCCCGGAGCTCAGGGAGCAGTGGTGTCTGGAGATCCCAGGCTGTTCCTCTGCCCTGTTCATTAGCACCACCACCTGCACACGGCCACCCCATGCAGGAGTCTGAACGCACTTCCCTTGCACATCGGCCTGTAAATGTCCCTCAATCCCTCCCTTCCCCGTGGTCCAGGCCGCAGCCACCCCGTGCCTCTCCCAGCCCATCTGTCATTCGCTGGGGCTGTCGAGGAGGCTGTGGGAAAGCAGCTCAGACTGTGGCGTGCATCGCTGTTATCTCTGGATCTGACCTCCAGTTACGCCCCGTAGGACCCAGGGCGCGAGCGCTCTGCCCACGTTGTCCACTCAGGTGTACGCCTCACACAGAACTGCTGCTGCAGTCCCTAAACATGCACTGCCAGTGAGCATCTTTAAGGCATCACCTCTTCTAGGCAGCTGTCCAGGACAATCTTACTCTTAGTAATTGTCCACTCATGTGTTTGAATTCTGCCATAACATAAAAGTCCTGGAGATCGGGGGCCACATGTTTGTACCTTTTCAATCCTTGTCCAAACACAGTCATGGGCAATGTCTGTGAATCAAGGGACTTTGATTAAATGTCAGATGACCTGGGACTTGTGTGTAGCCTCATCCTCTCTGACTCTTCTTCCAGGAAGTGATGGAGAATCTAATATATCAAGATCAATTATAATCCTTCCACACATCCTTCCCATATCTCCCATGTTGGACGCTCAAATAAATGTCTACACCTTGCATGTCCCACGAGATACTCTGGACTCCTCTCCCACCTCCCTCTCACCCTCCTTGTCTGCAGCTTTTCCCTGCCCTCTCCCTTCCTGCTAGAATAATCTAGGATGCTGTCACTTTCCCCCATGACTCAGCTACTTTCTGAGCGGCCCTTCCTCAAGCCCTGCCTAAGTGACGCTCAGGTGCAGTGAAATGCTCTGTCTGGCAGCTGCCATTTTCATTCCTGCCTCCTAGGCAAGAAGCTCCCCTGGGGTACAGATGCTGCTTCCTTCACTCCAACACCCCAGTCTCATGCAGGATCTGGAGACCTGGCTGAATAAAGGAACTCACCGTGTTCCATCTTCAGCTTTTGAACTAGGCTCCTCCCAATGTATCCACCTGTTTTGTCTCTATCTCTGCTGCCAACACATACATCAACTTGTCTCTTGCCTTAATCTTTCTTCACTCACCTTGAAGAAAAATAGATTCACATGGAGGGCACATAGCCCTCCTCACTGGGGGCATATTAACGGAAATCACAGCAGTGCTTTCCCTCCTTGGAGCTGGACTATGCCTGGAGAACTCATGACAAGTAAAAAAGATGATGGAAATGGAAGAGGCAAGTTGCACGTTCCCTTATGAGCATGGACCTCTTCTCTCCCAGTGGACCCTGGGCTTTTTCTCTCCTGCACTCTGCTGCCAGGAAGTAAATCCTGCAGAAAGGACACTGGATATATCCATGACTGGCTTTGGGTTCATGGTAGTGGGGGAAGGCTGTAGATTTCCCAGGCACAGAATCAAGCTCTCCACTGTCAATGACAGGTGCAGGATCGCAGCAGGAACACGGGGTCAATGGTGATGGCATCTACTATGTTCAGCTATTGCAAGGATTGAACCTGACTCCCCCAGCCCCCCACCTGCTGGCCAGTGAAAGCACTATTCTGGCAGGAAACTCAGCTCTCAGCAGGGAACATAGCTCAATTCCCTGTGATGGCAAGCACAGGAATGGAGATGAGATAGAGCAAGGAATTTTACAGCACATGGCACATCTAGAGACACCCAAGAGTGAGAGTTTCCATTGGCCACTTTAGACACTTCAAGGGCTCTGCCCACTGAGATGCGAGACTGCCACAGAACTTTGACCATGTATGCTTATTGGGATCTTTCCTCCTACCTTCTCTCCATCCCTGTAAATAGGGGGCACACTTTTCTATGTTTGCGATAGAAGATCATATGGTGCTCTCCACCTGCACCCAGGCACAATAAATTCCAGGCCATGCCTCCTTTACACAAGCCTGGAGGTCTCTGTTGGTTCCCTCCTCCCCCTGTATGTTATATACAGTTACTATGTGCAGGTGATAGAGCAACAATCTCACAGGGTAAGGACCAGGTGAGCCCTGGGACTAGTAGCCAGACTGAGCACCCACAGGATGCTATCGGGAGCTGGTCCGTCTCCCAATCTTATGGACAAGGGTACAGAGGGAAGTTTAAATAAAAGAGACAACACAATATGGTTTGTGGGGTCAGAGCTCTCTTGGAGCTAAGATAAAGACTGGACTGGACTGCCAACATTTTGGGGGTCCTTCACTCGGAGGTTACAGAAAGTGGAGGGAAAATCTGAAACAAAAGCCCTGGAACATGAGCAGGCCTTGAGAAGCAGAACAAAGACATTCTGAGTAGTAAATGTTGCTAATTGAGAGAACTCTTCTAAGACTGGCAGTTCAGCCCTTTGCACTCAGAATGAGCTGCGGTCTTGGCCTCCAGAATCTGTAAATATGAGCTTTTCCCCAACACAGCCAGCGAGCTCTGTGATCAGCAACTTAACCCCTACACAGCCCAGACTCCAACACTCTCACCCCCAGTCTCCCAAACTTGCTGTTTTTGACCCACTGTTCTCTAACTCTTTTCTGTACTGTACTTCCCCCAAAATAAGGCCAGGTCTCATATTAACTGTTCCTTTGGAAGACACAATAAGGCTTATTTTCAGGGGATGTCTTATTTTTTTTCATGTACAAAAAAATGTACATTTATTTATGTACAAAAATGTACATACAGTCAATCATGTCTTATTCGGGGGCATCGTCACTACTTTTCAAACCCTGCATTCCGGCCAGCTAGAATGTCTCGCGGCTCCATTTCCTGGAGAACCACTTACTCAGCAACACAGCTGCCCTGAAGTGAGCGCTTCGTCCACGCAGCTGCTTACAGCGTGCCGGCAACACGCCCATCAGGGACTTTATCACACGAATGCTTCGCACAAGTTGTGACCTTTTGCGGCTGGGAGTCACAAAGTTCCCTCTAAATCAAGTGTTAATTGAAGACTTACAAGACAGAAATGGCAAAAAAAAAAAAAAAGACAACAGTTAAAATGATGGTTCACATGATTCTGTATTTGTATATACAGAACAATTAACATAAATATGCGACTACTTTCATGTAATTCTATGAGAAAAAAAGATTGGCACCAATAATGTTTGGACAAGATATCCTGTCTGCTTCTTGTACTATGGATAACCACTAGGATGATAACAATGTAAAAAATATTAATTATTGAAACTGTACTATAATTCAGCTTAAAAAAAAGATAGGTATACAGCTACATTCTCTTAATTCAATGAATAGAGGGATCTGCTCTAATAGTGTTTGTAAATAGAATTTCATGTCTGCACTTTGTACAACAAATAACCACTGAGAAAACAATATGCAATGTATTAATTATTGAATCTGTTCTACTAATTTGATTTGAAACTGTCTCATTGCTATTTGTTCAATAAAATCATGGGAAAATAAAAAATAAAATGATGGTCCACAGAAAAGCATGGAAAAACTATAGGCAGGGAAATCCATATAACATTTCTTTATTTACACAGATAAATAAATCCATTTAATAGTGGATTAAATTCATCTATTAGGACACATGACATATGAAATTAGGAAGGTTCATACTAGACACAAGCATGTCCACGCATTAGTACATGTGTATGTTATTCAGGCATGTGTCTGCATGCCAAATGGTGATTCAGGAACAAGACTTGAGTCCTTTGCTTATATAAACACTTGTCACACAGCAAAAGGTGTATGCTTGGGAATTCATGAACACTTAATTATAATTTATATTATTTCTTTTAAGTCTTAATATTACAAATAATGTTTTAATTTTTAAAGAGAATAAAAAATAGTTTTAAAACATGAGAAATGAGGACCAAAGAGATAGCTCAGCAGACTAAGCACCTGCTTTGGCAGTCACAGGGACCAGGGTACGACGCCCGGTCCCACATGCCGCATGGGGGGGTGGGTACTCCCAGGGTTGAGCTGGCAACCGAGTCCAGGCCCAGGGCAAGGGAGGCTAAAAACAGGAGGACACTACAAGTCCAAGCTGCATCGTGAGGCCCTGTACCAAATACATAAAAATGAAAAAAAGAAAAAACATTATCAATGACACAGAATTTCACTAAACAAAATAATAAGAATTCAACAATGATTGTTATCTTGCATGATGTTGTCTTCAAATTAGTTGTTTAAATTATCAGATATAACCAGGCAAAATTAGTAAATTAAAGAAAGGTTATAAGAAATTAAAAAGAAAAGAAAAAAATTAGGCATGAACTGCCCCTTTCAGACCAGCAGAAATTAGCAGTACAATTATCAAAGCTATCCTGTATATATACATAAGCATATCTTGTTCCCATCCTTCTTTCTTTCTTTTCTCCTTTTCCTTATCCCAGTTGTTCTTCCTTTTGAACAGATTCTTTCCATTTCACAGCATCTATTGTACCTTTCAGATTTTATTTACTCCTTTGGGTTCTTAGACTAGCGAGACAATACAATGTTTACACATGTGGGTCTGAAATCACCTCTACAGTATGCAGAGAGAAGGATATGCAGAACACAAATAAGGTAATATCTAATGTCTGAAGTTGACACTTCGGCGCTGATTTGTAATTTCTTATGCCCTGGGAAGTCATAGCCTCTTATCTTGAGGCTCGATCCCATCCAACAGCATGGAGCACAGCCCTCTATCCCCCTCGCCCTAGCTCACATATGATTTATTTGGGAGCTAGGGAGGGGGCAGGGAAACACTACTCTGTCATTTTTGCTTCAATGCATCAGCACCTGGACTGGACTGACTTGCATTGCATAAAACCCCTTAAAGGGATAACGCAAAGTCCTAAACAGCTCTGTATATATCAAAACATGAAAATAGAGTCAGGCTTAGTTAAAATGGAGATAACCGATCTTCCTTCAAGGAGAGCTAACCAGGTGGCCCTCCACAGAGGAAACAGGAGAAAACAGCCTTCCTGGCCACCTGCAGTTTGAGCTTGACACCTGCACTCACCTACACCCTCTGGCATCAGTCAAGCTCAAGATGCTACTTGAGTGCATTATCCTGAGCTGGTGGCTATAACTTCTGGGATCTCTTCAAGATGCTCCACACTCAGCATCCTCATGCCTAATAGTAAAGGTTCTTCCTCTGTCATTGATGTGACCCCTAACCTCTCTCCTCCAGAAACTTTTCCAAAGTGAACCCTACTTGAAATCTTTCAACTCTATTAACTGTGTGTGCTAAGAACACAGACCCAGGGTTTATGAAGAGGTGTTGAACATGGAGCTATCTCTCCAGAGCCCCCTCCTGGGTATTTTTTCAGAACTGAAAACATCATACCACAGCAATATATGTGCACCCATGTTTATAGAAGCACAATTCATCATAGCTAAATTTTAGAAATAACTCAAATGTCCACCAACTGAGGAATGGATAACAAAGATGTGGTATTTTTATACAGTGAGTATTACTCAGTTCTAAATAGGATAAACTCAAGGTTTTTATAGGTAAATGGATGCAACTAGAGACCATATCCATAAGTGAAATAAAGCAGACCTGCATGTGTAAACATCACATTGTCTCCCTAGACTAAGAACCTGACAGAGCAGATAAAACCTGAAAGGTATAATCGTTACTGTAAAAGGGAAATAAAACTGTTCAAAGGGAAGGAAAAACCGAGTTGAGAGAAAGGAGAAAAGAAAGAGACTCAGAAGAATAAGTGCTTCCCTGGCAAGCACAAGAGTCTGAGTTCAATCCCTGGTTCTGCCAAAAAGAGACAGGAGCAGGGTGGGGAATGAAATACACATGATGGTTTGGATAATTGTACTGTTGATTTCTGCTGGTCTATTGAAAGGCACAGTTAATGCTTAAACTTTTTTCTCTCTTCTTTTTAAATTGTTATAATTTTTTACCGATTTTGCATGCTTATATCCGGTAATTTGAACAACTAATTTGAAGACAACAGTATACAATGTCACAACCATTGTTGAATCCTTATCATTTTGTTTATTGAAATTCTATATCATTTCTAATAGTCTTTCACCTATTTTTTATTCTCCTTTGTTATTTTTTTAATTAATTGTATTGAGAAAGAAATAGCAATGAGACAGTTTCAAAACAGGTTAGTAGCACAGTTACAATAATTAATACATTGCATATTGTCTTCATAGTACAAGATGCAGACAAGATATCTTGTCTAAACACTATTAGTAGAAATCTTTCTTCTCATTAAACTAAGAGAAAGTAGATGTATTATCCTAACTGATTTGTATATTCAGATATATTTTTTTCACTACAAAATGGTCCTTCATTTATATCCCCTTTTTGTTTAGTTTTGTCAGAGTTGGGTATTCTGTGGCCATTCAAGTATTGTAGGTGTGTGAATTCAGCAAAGTAATCCAATATAGTCCAGTGGTCCATAATAGTAATGGGTTATCTACAGGACTGGCAATTCAGAAGTTGTTGACTTGAGCCTTTTATGGCTCAGCATACTAATATGGCTTTACTTTTTATACCTCATGTTTATACTTTTCTGCTGGATAGTTAAGACCAAGATAAAGCAAGACCTATATAACAAAACAATGTAACTTTTGTATCTGACAAGGTCAGTTAAATCCCCTCAGGATTTATCCTGACACCATGTACAGCAGTTTGTAAATCTTTTGTCAGTGTCAGCCATGTGGATGAGTCATGGCCATTGCTTGACGAATTTGCTCTCTGTGAAAGTCTGAGAGAATGTTTTCTCTCTAGATGACTCTCCTTAGACACACTCTACATTGTCGATCACTTTCCTTTGTGGCCCCATAATCTCCTTGAGGGCAGGGGAGATGGCTCAGTGGAATAAGTGCTTCCCTGGAAAGTGCAAGGGCCTGAGTTCAATCCCTGGTTCCGCCATAATCTCCTTGAACAGAAAATTTGGGACACCACTGTTTGTTTCAGGAAAAATAAAGTTAATAAAAGAAAACAAGAGACAAGAAAAAAATGTCATAGGACTGCCCTGCTACAATGTTGTATATAGTTAGATTTCTAAATTTCTGTGTAAAAATGTGTAATTGTTTATTTTATTTTTTTTCATATTCAATAGGGATTTAAAGTTTAGCATATCAGTGATTGTTGGAAAGTACCTGTTCTATGTTATGTCTAAGGTGCTTGATAGTCAGACACATAGTGAGGTTAAGCTCAACTGACTATGTTGTAGGGTAATAATATCATTAAGCTTCTCTTCTGGAGGGTTAACCACTTAAGTTTACAGATCAAAAAATTAGAGAAAAAGAGGGGCTACAAGGATATCCAACATTTTGGCCCTAGCCCTTCAAAGTCGGTGAGGACTCAGGGCATAAGAGACCCTATACTGTATTCTCCTTTAAAAACTAAAAACAAGTGTCTTCCAGATAGCTCAGCAGACTAAAGCCCCTGCTTAGGCAGAGTGCAGCGGCCAGGATTCAATACTCAGCACGTCATCCCAGCCCCGCCCCTAGGGCATAGCTATGAGAGGCATTGGGACTGGGCATAGTGGCATGCACCTATAATCCCAGAGAGTGGGAGGCTGAAAATAGGAGGATCACTATGAGCCTGATCTATGTAGTGAGCCCTGTAGACTCTGTGCAAAATACATAAAAAATAAGTAAATAAAAGCAATATGCACTGTATTAACCATTGCTACCATTCTACCATGTTGTTTTAGAAATTTGTGTTTTGTGTTTTCTTTTTCTTTAAAATAATTTTTAATTTAAAAACTTGGACAATTATAAATAAAGCTGCTGTTTTTCTTTTTTATTTTATAAGAAACAAATTGCCATCACATCATAGGCTCCTCTAGGTCCAGAGTTTCTCAGACTTTCCTTATATTGATGATCTTGACAGTGTTGAAGAGCACAATATTTTATAGAATGTTCCATATTCTCTCATGTTTATTCTTCTATTTAGAGTTTTGCAGGCAGAGGATGACAGAGGTCAGTTTTACACTGTCATACTGAGGGTTCATACCAGCAACCTGATTTGTCACTTGTAGTGTTGATCTCGATGACCTGGTCAAGTAGTGCTGTCAGTTTTATCCACATGAAGAGACTTAGTTTTCCCCTTTTCTAAGAGTACCCTTGGGAAGGCAGTCATTATGTTCAGACCATATTTAATGAGCAAGGAGCTCTACCTGGGATTTTTGTCCCCTCTTATCACTTTGTCATTGATTTAATCATTTATTTCCATCAGGATGAACTCTTTGATATTTATACTTTATACTTTGAGTTCTGATCTAAAACTTTATTTTGTTGCTTAAATTATCCCAATTTGATCCTAAGTCCTTCAATAACTCTCGGGGTTAGGTGTAGTCATTGTGAGAAGGTGGTCTAAGTGATGAGATGGGGTGTGTGGTTCAGACAAGAGTGACCTGTCCAGACTGCTAGGCAGAGAGACAATGGTGAGGGCTCAAGCCCAGATCAGTGTGGTCCACACCCCGTTTCTCCTCCTGCATCAGCGCAGTCTTGACTGCTATCATCCACAGACCTTCACAGCAATCCCTGTGGTAAGACACCGACTACTGAGCTAGTCCAGTAATGAACAACATACTCTCAGTGTGTTTTCCTGGACTAAAGCAGCAACGGTTCCATTTAAGGGAAGTGACATTTGTTCTAGTAGACCTGTGCTCTTTTTCCATATAAAAGTGTTTGTGAGGCCAGGCATGGTGGTGCACGCTTGTAGTCCCAGCACTCAGAGACTGAGGCAGGAGATTGCCCCAAATTCAAGGCCAGCCTGGGATACATAGTGAGTCCACAGCCAGCCTGAGCTGCATAGCGAAACCCTGTCTCAAAAAAAAAAAGTTAGTGACAAATTTCTAACTCTCATGTGGCCTTGAAGTCTGCACTGTGTGCAGTATGTGAAGTCACTGTCTTTGTTGTTGTGTGACTATTTAATCCTGTCCTCCAACTACAAATAGGTAATTTATTGTACATACTCGCTTTCTTAGCCTTAATGACATTACTCTCCAATAACAGTGAGTGAGAAATTCATTATGTGAACAGGCGAGGGCATTGCACATGCACGTTTACACTTTTCCTTCCATTGCAGCTGGGATTCAGGAGCTTCTATGTTTAAATGTAGCGAAAAACTGGTTGAGGGAATAGTGTTATCTGTTGTCCTATGTTTCTTACACTTAGGGCAGTTTGATTTTGCAAAGGGAATAAAACATGATAAGAAACTAAGAGGCAGACTCCATGGGGAAGAAAAGGGGTCTAGGGAGCGAGGTGCAGAAGGGACAAGAGTGAAAGAGAAAGTAAAAAAGATCAGCATGTGATACAGGTATGTACCAATTCCCCAGGATAAATGCATTGTGTGTTGCAAACATGAAAAAGAAAGAAAAAAAAAAAAAAAAAAATACAGTGCCACAAGGGGGCAGCAATGGTTTTCTGTTTATTACACCAGCCTGAATTTTTTTGTTGGTCTTGTTTCTCTTGCTTTGTTTTCCCCCATGATCCTGAGCACCAAATCCAGGAGCACTGGACCTCCAAGCTACGTCCTGAGCTCAGCAAGTGTATATATTCACTGAGATTATTCCAGGACACTCTGGGACTCAAGCAGTCCTCCTGCCTGACCCTCCTAACTAGCTGAAACTACTGGCTGCGTAAATGCTCATGGCTCACTTAATTCTTGTACTAGTTTGATGAGGTTTGTGACAGTAACGTCCTAAATGGACTGGTGTCACACCAGAGGTACATGCCGGGTGTGGTAGCACAAGCCTGCAGCCCCAACACTTGGGAGGCAGAGGCAAGAGGATCAACACAAGTTCCAGGCCAGGCTGGGCTACATAAAGAGTTCAAGGCCAGCCTGAACTATATAGCAAGACCCTGTCTGAACATAAAAACAACTAATAATCATCATCATCATCATCATTATCATCACAGGCACAGAGAGGTTGGGGAGGGAAAGCTTGCCTTCTAGCCCAGCAGACACATTAAGGTGCTGACCCCTCAGCACCTCCCAAGGTGTCAGGACTCCTGCTGTCAGTGCTGCAGAGGACAATCAGGAGGAGGAAGCCTCCAGGAAGACTGCAGTCCACACACTCAGGGTGACACTACGCTGATCTGAGAGATGGGTGACACTTCACAGAGAAGAAACCAGCACGGAGGGCAAGCGCATGAGCTGCAGAGAACCAGCACTGCTGACCAAGGCCCTTCCTGGTCCCAATGGGCTCATGCAGGGCCTGCCTGTGCTCTCTACACCTCCATTGCCTACAGCACTGCTCCTCCTGCAGACAGAGAATCAAACTGCCACTCTGGGTGCCCCGAAAGGAGCCTGGCACCATCTGGTCACCTCCGGGACAGAAGTGTCATGAGCACCTACAGACCCCTCTGAGACACAAGTCAGAAGCAAAGCCCTTGTCCACAAAGAGCAACAGGCAAGTGGGAGGCAGAGGCAGAGCCAGCCAGGGCCAGGCATGAGTGCTACCTGCAGAGTCCCTACAAGAGGCTCCCTTCATCCAGGAGACAGAGCAGCCCTGGGCACCTGATACCTGGCTGGGGACAGCAGGGTGCAGCCCATGGGAGGAGAAAGGACCACAGGATGGGAGGGGGTGGCTAGGACCCCAGGGCCAGGTCTGGTACCAATGGAGGACAAACAGACACAGCCTGGTGGAGGCTGATCCCACAGGGCTGGGACCAAGGTGCCTGTGCCCAAGTATTTCAGTGTGTGGGAAGCTGACCAGGGAGATGGCCTTGAGGTTAACTAAGAAAAGAAGGGCAAAGATGAGCTGATCCTGCTTAATGTGGCAGCAGTGAGACCACGTGAGGGAGGACAAAAACTCAGTGTACCTGTGACTGCCTGGGCAGGAGGAAGGAAGCAAACAGCAGTAGGAAGGACAGGAGCCCTGGGCCGTAGTCAGACCAGCAAGATGTAACCAATAGGACCTCTGCATCTGAAACTGGGAAACTGTGGAACTGCTGAGTCAGGTTAGGCTCAGGGGGAGTCTGATTTGCACAGGAATGGGAGGCCAAGGCTGCTCATAAGCCCTTTGGGCCTTGGCTAAATGCAAGTTTATAGGGTGGGAAGGGTCCCTGGACAGGAAGGTTTTAAAGACACCAAGCGAAGTCAAGGTCACAGGAAGAAAGAGCCGAGCCCTGCCTCTGCTGCAGTGATTCACAATGCTCTCTGCCTGGCTCTCTCCATCCGATGTCCACTGGGGCAGATGGAGGGCCAGGCCCTGAGGAGCAGAGCGGCCGCTTCACACCTGGCTGGAGGAGCAGGTCCCGAGGCAGCAGACGTGGGGCAGGCAGGAAAAGCACCAGGATGATGCAGACAGCACACATGGGTGAGGAAAGGGCCCTTCAGCGGGCACAGAGAGAAGACTGAAGGTGTGGGCGGAGCTGAAGGAACCGAGAGCAGATGGAAACTGCTTACCAAGGACGAGCAGTGGCCTGCTTGAGACCACCTACAGGGCTTGCGAGGGGCAGTGAAAGCCTTGCATGTCCAGTAGTTGAGCTTTGTCTCATAGGTCAGCACTTCCCAAAATCTGTGCTGATTTAGGACGTTGACACAGCAGGACCTCAGTAGGGCCTTTGTGCAAAAAGACTGAGAAGCATGTGGAATATCGTGGCCATGTGGTATTCCAGGGGTTACAGAAAAAGGAAGGAAGGCAGCTGACGCCGCTGAGAGTCACTAGCGCCCTCTGCTGTCAGCTCCTCTCCCAGCGGGCTGCAAGGCCCCCAGGACTGCACTGTGAAGGTCATAGGTCAGGCTGGTGCCTCTTCTCTTCCACCTGGGCAGGAAAATAGGAAAAGCCCATAACTCACAACTCTCGCTCTGACCATTCCTTGGCCTTGGCTCCCAACTCTCCTACCAAGTCAGGAAACAGCCATTGTCTCCGTCCACTGGTCTGGCACAGTCCCCAGTCGAGTTTCCTGAGAGCCCTCACTCCTTCCCTCCTGGGGCTTCAATGCTGGGCTGATGTTGACAGTCTTCGAGATCCTCCCACTTCTTGAAAGTGTCACCTTGCACAAGTGTTTTAAATCTCCTTGGACATTCAGGATGTTCCTGGATGTGATGTCTAAGCTTGGACAATACAATTGTTTGGGGTTTGGGGGTTTTTTGTTGTTGTTGTCTGGGGGCGAATATTTTTGATACTGGGAATTGAACTCAGGACTTTGCACTTGCCAGGCAGGTGCTTATGTCGCTGAGCTATATTCCTGGCCCAATACAATTGTTTTGAGGGTTAATTCAACACTTCATGAGGATTAATTGAAGTAACACCTGTGACTGGGCTGTGCTGCCCTAGATGGTCAGTAACACAGAAATGGCGTCCCACAGAGGTCCAGAGCCTGCCCTAGGTTTTCAGTCAATCCCAGGAGCTCTAGGTGGCCTCTCACTTCTCCTCTTCCCCCTGGACCCTCTGGGTGCTCCCTGGTTCTCTCCAACCAAGCCCCAGCGGAACACACACACCTTTGCACCTCCACTTAATTCTCTAACACCACAGCGCTGGGCCCCTGTGGCTAATTAACTTCTCAGCTTCTGCTGCTGGTGTGTGACCTTCTGCATGTGAGACTAGACATCTGGAGTTTTAAAAAACCCATGACAAGGTTTCAAATGTAGGGTTTTGGTCTGCTTCCTCCTAGGGAGGAAGGGGCTGCTTCACCATCCCAGTGGTTGGGAAAGGACACTGCCCGTGGGTCCACCGGGACGCTCCCTGTGCAGGAGCCTCCTGGACTCTGCACCCAGCACCTCTTCCCATGGCTGACTCTAATCATCACTTCTCGGTGTAAAAAACTACAACTCTGGGGGGACCAGGAGATGGCTCAGCAGAATAAGTGCTTCCCTGGCAAGCACAAGGGCCTAAGTTCAATCCCCAGTTCCAACGGGGGGGGGAAAAAAACTAACTCTGGTTTTTAAAACTAAAAATAATGCAAAAGAAGTCCTGGAATTCTGCCAGCCTGGAGTATCTATTATTGAGCCTCAGGGTCCCTAACTTCCAACCATGTGCCTGTTTCTCTGTCATCTCTCTTCCCATCCCCTCACACATGGTATTTCTGTCATCAAACAGGCCTGTAAGGAGCAGTCCTTCCTGCAGAACTATAGCAGCCTGGCAGTGGTGGTGCAAATCACACCCAGCGCCCACAAATCTGGGTGTAAGCAGTGCTGAGCTTCTAGATTTTGTCTCCATTTGAGAAATTTCTGATCGTGAAATTGACCAACAGATTTTGGAAACAGTGTCCCATTTCTCAGTGCAGAAGGCGACCTATGAGTGCTAAGTAATTGTCTTGCATGCTGAGGAGCTCTTTGGGGTGAGAATTGCTGATTGCTCTGGGGACTTTGTGTAGGCCACCGTGCGTGAGGGTGGAAGACTGGGACGTGGAGGTTTGGCTCTGACTTTCCTATCATGGTCCAGATCTTTTTGATTAGTGGCCAGAGCACTCACGGACTGTACAAACCTTCTAGGACCTGGGTGGGAGAAAGGACTTAACGTCATGAGAGTGAGGTGGTGAAATTGCCTAAACAGGTGAATCCTGAG
>PVKA01048728.1:0-13635 GCA_004027165.1 Ctenomys sociabilis
AAAAATAAATAACTAGGCTGAGGAGATGGCTCAGTGGAATAAGTGCTTCCCTGGCAAGTGCAAGGGCCTAAGTTCAGTCAGGTTCTGAGAGAAAGAGAGAGACAGAGACAGAGACAGAGACAGAGAGACAGAGAGAGACAGAGTATAAAAGTAGGACTAGGGAGATGACTCAGTAGAATAAGCGCTTCCCTGGCAAGCACAAGGGCCTGAGTATAATCCCCAGTTCCACCAAATAAATAGAGATAGATAGATAGATAGACGGACGGACAGACAGACAGACGGATGGACGGATAGACAGACAGATAGATAAAATTCTTTCACCAAAAAAAGAAAAAAAAGGGGTTCTGGGTATAGGCCTGGATCTAGACCTTCATCAGGTGCAGGCTTGGTATGGTCACCACCTGGACACAGAGAACAATGCAGAGGAACCTCAACCCACTAGTGCCATTACATTATTTTGGCTATGGCTATGCCACTCTGGTTGCTACTGGTGGGATCATTGGCTATGCAAAAGCAGGTAGTGTACCGAGCCTGGCAGCTGGGCTCCTTTTCGAGGGCTTAGTGGGCCTGGGGGCTTATCAGCTGTCTCAGAACCCCAAGAACATTTGGGTTTTCCTAGTTACATCTGGGACCTTGGCTGGCATTATGGGAATGAAATTCTACCACTCTGGAAAATTTATGCCTGCAGGTTTAATTGCAGGTGCCAGTTTGCTGATGGTTGCTTAAAATTGGACTGAGTGTGTTGAGCAGACCACATTCATAGTGCTTGTGTCCAGCTTGAACTCAGGAAGAATTAAGGACCTCTGGATTTCCACTTTTTAAATGTATTGAAGCAATGCAGAAATGTACATACTTTAGCAATTTACTTAAAACAAAAATCTGAACTTGGTGAGGAAAAGCATGAGTCACCAGCATCACACCCTTTGGAGGTAGTTGAATAACCCACATGTGGTTGGGTCTTCTGTGGGGATCCCACCTCTTGCTTCTGTATCAGTAGTTAGAAATCACAAGCAGTAAGATGCTAGCGTCCACACTGGGACCCCCAAAGCCTCAAGCCCTCAGGACGCTATGAAAAACTTCCAGTGTGTTCTTTTGCTCATCTTAGAGTACAGACCTATTTTGAAATTATGTTAAATGGAATAATGAAAATAAAATTTATTATGAACAGCAAAAAAAGAAAAAAGATTATTTATTAGACCTGCTATTGTTAATATTTCTTTTTAGATGTGGTCAGGTTTTGTTTGTGTGACACTAGGAATTGAACTCAAAGCCTTCAAACTGAGCAATAGTCTCAGCTTTTTTTTTTTTAGACAGGGTCTCCTCTGTAATTTAGGCTGACCCTTAATTACTCACTTTGTAGCTCTGGCTGGCCTCAAACTTACACCTATCCTCCTGCCTCAGCTTCCTGACTGCAGAGATCACAGGTTTGTGTCACCAAACCCAGGTTAGTTTTCTATTTGGAGACAAATTCTTGTTAAGTCACTAAATTGCTTAGCTTCGTGATCCTCTTGCGTCAGCCTCCAAGAGTACTCAGATTACAAGTGTGGGCTACCATAGTAGGCTTATGATTGGGTTCTTTTTCTTTCTTTTTTTTTTTTCTTTCTTTCTCTATTTTTGGTGGCTCAGGCTGCCTGAAAGGTAGATCTGGTAAGGCAGGTGGACCTGGGGATAGAACCACAGTATCCTGCTCCTGACTGGCTTTGCATGAGCAGGCACTTAAACAACTGAGCTAAGGGCAGGCCCCCTGGGTTCTTGAGATTATGTGATGGCTGAAGGTGTTCTTGGGAGACATGCTAGAGTGTTAAAGGATGAAATGTCAGGACATATACAATGCAAATAGAAATTAAAGGGTTTATTTTTTATTTTTTGGAGGAACCAGGGATTGAACTCAGGCCCTTGTGCACTATTCTACTGAGCTATCTCTCTATGCTCATGAAAGTTTTAAACCTATAGCAAATGCAGAAATACAGCAAATGTAGCAAAATATTACCATTAATTTAATTTAATTTTTTTTTTTTTTTTTTTTTTTTTTTTTTTTTTTTTTATTGCGGAACCAGGGCCTGAACTCAGGCCCTTGTGCTTGCCAGGGAAGCACTTATTCTACGGAGCCATCCACCAAGCCCTACTGTTAAATGTAAGTGGCAAAAATAGCAGGACACAGAAGCTGGGGTTTGATTCCTGGCATACCATGCAGCCGCCCTCGGAGCACTCACTGAGATGGAGTCTGGGTGTGGTGGCGCACCCTTGTAATCCTAGCTCTTGGAAGGCTGAAAACAGGAGAATCCTATGAGTCCAATCTATGTAGTGAGACCCTGTAGACCCTGTCCCAAATTCATTTAAAAAAAAAATCTAAGTGACAAAAATAAAGGTGATATTTCCCCCCCAGAAATGGTGATTGAACGCAGGCTCTTGAGCTTGCCAGGCAAGTGGTTATTCTACTGAGCCATCTCTCCAGCACCAAAGGTGAATTTTTTTTGTAATCTTTCTATACTTTTGTTTGAAAATATTTCAAAATTAGGGCTGGGGAGATAGCTCAGTAGAATAAGCACCTGCCTAACAAGTGCAAGGTCCTCAGTTCAATATCCAGTACCGCAAAAAAAAAAAAAAAAAAAAAAAAAAAAAAAAAAAAAAAAAAAAAAAAAAAAAAAAAAAAAAAAAAAAAAAAAAAAAAAAAAAAAAAAGAAAGAAAGAAAGAAATATTCAAAATTAAAAATTGGGAAGCTGGGCATAGTACCACAAGCAGGTAATCCCAGCACTCAGAAGGCTGAAGCAAGAGGATCTCTATGAGTCTGAGGGGAGTCTGGGCTACATTGTAATTTAAGGGTATCCTGAACTAGATAGCACTGTACTTGAGTGCTCTTCTTTTTTTTCTTTCCCCCGAGAAAAGTTCTTGCTGTGTAGCCCAGATGCTGCACCCCCACACCTGGTTTTGGATCCTCTAATAAGACAATGGGGAGCTGGGCATGGTGACGCATGCCTGTAATCCCAGCACTTGGGAGGCTGAGGCAGGAGGATTGTTGTGAGTTCAAGACCAGCTTGAGCTACAAAGTGAGCTGAAGGACAGCCTGAACTACATAGTGAGACCCTGTCTCAAAAAGAAATTAAAAATAATAATAATAATAATAATAAGACAATGGGGAGTATATGCCCCACCAGCCCCCAGCCTCCAATGGATGTTAGTAGAGTCACAGGCTTTCAGCCAGGCTGGGTTTAGCTGCTCCCTCTGCTCTGCCTCCATAGTCTTCTCTTCCAGAGTGGCTTGGGCACCTGCTGAAATGGCTCAGGTCCACCAGGCACTGTGCTGGCTTGGCACACACTTACCTTCATGCTGCAGCCACACTGTGTACCTTCTAGCATCCCACATCTGGGATTGAGCTGCTCTGAGCACCCAGCCTTGGGCAGAACAACTCTCAGACAGTGGGTCAGCCAGGAGAGGCCTGAGGCTCCCACTCCTGCAGTGAGCACTCTGCAGTCAGGCCAAGAGCTAAGCAGTGCATGTATCTGGCTACAGCTGTGAGCACAAAGGCTGGGAGAGTCCACGTGACAGCCTCATTCAGTCCCACCACACTTTTACTAAACATATGCTATGTGTCAGGGACTACTGGGAGCTAGAGATTAAAAACTGTGCCTGGGCCGGGTGTGTTGGTGCACACCTGTAATCCCAGCACTCAAGGATGAAGCAGGAAGATCACAAGTTCAAGCCTCACCTGGGTAGTTTAGTGACTTAGTGAGACTTTGTCTCAAAAATGAAGTAGGGTGTATGGGTCAACAGATATATAGATCCAACCCTAGGTTGGATCCCTCGCACTACATTAAAAAAATAAAGAAAAGAGCTTAAAGCACAGTGAAGACATAGGGTATAGAATTCAAGGGAGGAGCATAGGACATCAGCAGGGTCTTCAGGATAAAGTTAAAGTAGGCTGAGGTGGAGGAGAGGCACCACGTGCTGAGGAGCCAGCCTGGCGTGAAGTTTGGGCTCTAAGCCACAGCATCTAGGGAGGGGCTGCCAAGAAGGGATGGCTGGCAGAGCCTACAGACAGGCAGAGCGAACTGGGGTCTTACAGCTCCTTGACATACTCGGCTCAAACTCTGGGTCCTGATGTCCAGGTAACTGTGACAGCGGCACTTGAGAGACTCTGCCAAGGACCGATTGGACGGGTCAGGTTTGCACAGCAACCTGCAAAGCACAGCTGTAACAATCCATCTGGCGGGGCCTGGCCTCTTCGTGAGTACTTCTTTCTGGGGGCTTCAGGAGCTGGCTGAAGCACTGAGGACCCAGCCCCTGCTTCGCACTGAGGGGTGGGAGAGGCTGAGAGCACCTGGTGAACAGCAGGGCAGGGACCAGGATTAGGACTCAGAACCGCTCCTGGACGGGTCCAAGGAGGAGCGGGGTGGGCGCGCCCCGAGTGCCGTCGGGGACGAGGTGGCCGGCCCCGCAGGCTCACAGCGCGGGGTCCGTGCGAGGGCGCCCCACCCCGGACCGCAGGAGACCGAGCGGACCAGCCACTGAAGGGGTGGGGTGGCCGCGGCCAGGATGGCTCCTCCCCGGGCCTCCACGCCGCGGCCGGGGGCGCGGGCCGGCGCCTCGGGAGCCGCAGCCCTTTCCGGGGGGCGGGCCAGGCGGCTGGCGGCGCCCAGGCTCCTGTCCTGACAGGTGCGCGCCGCGCGCAGGAATGCGGCCCGCCTGACTCACCGCGCGCCGGTCCTACCTGCGCCGCCCGCCGCCCATAAAGCGCCGCCCGCCGTCGCCGCCCGCCCTCCGGACCTCTCGGCCCGTCCCGTCCGGTCCGCGCGCGCCGCACCCCGGCCGTCCAGCCGTAGCCGGCGCGGAGGGCGCGCGTCCCGCCGAGGTAGGTGAGGCGCTGGGCGCCAGGCGGGCAGGGAGTCGGGGCGAGGGGCGCGGGACGCTGGGGGTGGGGTGCAGGCCGCGCTCGCCTACCCCGGGCCGGGGGCTTCAGGGCAGGGCAAGAAAGTAAGTGCCCACCCAGCCCAGGCGGTCCAGAGACAGCAAATTAACTTTTTTCTCCCTTTCTCTTACTGGAGATTGGCAGGTCCCTCAGCCCAAGCGGCCCAGGGTAGGTGCTCACCCCACCCGGGTGTCCCCAGGGCACAGCTCTGACAGGGAACAGAGGTGGATGGTGGCCATCAGATCTACCCGCTAGAGGAGGGTGTTGGGTAGGTTTTCCAGAGAAGTGTGTAGGGGCCTGGTGACTGGTAGGGCTGGGAGCTGCACCCACCTAAGGTTTGCAAAGAAGGTTAGAAGGAAAACACCCTCCCTGTTGGGCAGGGCAGGGCCTGCTGTTAGAGCCACAGTCCATCAGAGGAGTGGAGAGTCCCTGATTTCCTTCTACTCCGGGCAGCCACCTGCCTTCTCACCTCCCAAAGCAGGCCTTTCCTCCGGTGGGAAGCTCTCCTGACCTCACACACAGCCCTAGGGCTCTGCTGCTGCTGTAACTTCTTCCCCACAGCCCCTGAGGAGGGGACCCTCTGTTTGCCACTCTGGCCCAGGAGGTTCCTGATGGCCTCCACAGGCAAGGACAGGGCCACATCCCAAACTCTGGTGGCATGGTCCTTTCAGTCCACAAAATAGTTTGAATTGAAGGCTGTCCCTAGTCTGGAGGACAAAGAGGAGAGGGGACAGCAGCGGGGCAGTGGGGAAGGGATGTCTGTCTCTTTAGCCTTTATTTCCTGTGGGTTACCCCAAGAATGAGAGCCTGGGCTGCCCAGGTCAGGAGAAGAGCAGGAGCAGAGAGCTGAGGGGTGTGGTGCAGGTGTTGGGGAGAAGAAAGAGAGGCTGAGGGAGCTCCAGGAGTGGGAGCAGATTTGTGCTGTGTGCCCATGGGGGTGTTCCTGTGGGGAAGGCTGGACATACTGCCATGTGACAGCATTTAACATGGACATCATACCTCCAGGCCATCTCTGGAGCAGGACCCATCTAGTTCAAAAAGTCCCAGCTGCCCAGTGGGAATGGGACAACCTGGAAGGTGTGTGTGATGCATGCTCAGCCTACCCTGTCATAGCCACATATTCTAAAAATCCCAAGATCTTGAACTTTGATGATAATTTTCGTTACTTCTATGTTGGCAGCTGTCTTTGAAACTTTTAAACACAAGTTGAAAAAAAGGAAAAAATAGTGCCTATCCAGTCCCCTAACCACCATTCTCTAGCCTCTGAAAGGAGGTTCGAGGCTGGGCTGCACCACCTAGATCCACTCCACACCTTCCCATGATGGGCAGGATGGGGAAGCCTTGTCACCTTTTGTGCCTTGACTTTTGTCGGGGGATAGGCACAGGCAAGCCTGCCCCCACTGAGTTTGTCTGCATTCGGTAGCAATCTGGTACATAAATTACAGGTGCCTGTTGTCCTTGCCCCATGTGAGCCCTGTGTGCTGAACCTGTGGACGCAGGCAGGAAGTAAGGGTTGGGCCTGGCCTCCCAGTGCCCATACCTGCCTGGGTAATAGTGCCTAAGGGAAGCCACGAGTCTGCAGCTTGCATTGTGTAGCATGTGGGTGTGGTGCCTATGCCCCGAGGCAGCAAGAAAGTCATTTCCCCTGGAATCAGTCCTCGCCTGACTCAGGATTCCTTTCTGAGCCGCTGTCCTGGTAGGACACCTTCTCCCTGCTGCTTCTGCCCATAGATCTGTGACTCTGAATCTATGGCTGTATCTCCCTGGGGACCTATGCCTTAATGGAATGGGACAGTGCCTTCCAGCCCTTTATCTGAGCAGAGCCTCTCCAGCATTGCCAGGGACCTGGGCCCCCAGGCTCTGGGGCTGCCCAAGAGGCTGAGAAAACACTGAAGGAAGAGGGTCAGTGAGCATGGTCTGAGAGAGAGGCGATCCTAGAAAGAGGTGCAGCCCTGGCCTGCTGCTCTGCAGGCCCCAAGTAGCCAGCTACTTTCTTTGCCAAGGCTTCAGACCACCCACTTACTTAAAGGCCTCTGGGATCCCCAGGCCCTTTCTGGAGGTCAATGATGAGTTGAAATGGTTCAAAACTGAATCAAAGATCACCAGGTGATCTTGGCAGCCAACACTGTGCATGTGAATGGGTGGAATGTTCTGGGCCAAACTATTGGGAGTTCTTGAAAACCCTACTCTGAGGCAGATGCAAAGAGGGGGAAGGGCAGAGGCCCAGACCCCACCCTAATGGGCCAGTGGGTGGCAGTGCCTGCCCAATGCAGTGAACCTCTTGCCCCATCCTCACAAACTAAGTATATTGCTTTTTTTTTTTTTTTTTTTTTTTGTGGTACGAGGGATTGAACTCTGGACCCTGTGCTTGCCAGGTAAGCACTTATTCTACTGAGCTATCTCCTGGGCCCTTCCACAACCTAATTATTGGGGTAGGGCCTCTCCCCTTCCACAACCTAAGTATTGGGGTAGGCCATGCATGCTCATAAAGGGCAAATGGAGCCAGGCAATGGTGGTACGTGCCTGTGATCCCAGCACTCCGGAGGCTGAATCAGGAGGCTCACCCCGAGTTCAAGGTCAATGTGAGTTACATAGTGAGTTCTAGGCCAGCCCAAACTACAAAGCAAAACCCTGTCTCAAAACATTAAAATTTTAAGGTCAGAAAGATAGCTCGGTGGAATAAGTGCTTGCCTGGAAAGCACACAGTCCTGAGTTGAATCCCTGGTACTGCAAAAAAAAGGGCAAGTGGCCAGAGAGCAGAACCAGGGCTCCTCTCCAGGTAGCTTCTCTGTTGGGTGTTCTTATGACTACCATGACTACCAAGCTTGACCCAGACCCCCTGGGGTCTGAAGGGCAAAGGCAGAATAGAATGAGCCCTGCCCTGCTTCTGGGAGACCAGTGTAAGAAACCTGGCCTTGGGGCAGGCTGGAAGCCCAGAGCCCTCAAAGACCAGAGAGGATCCCTCTGCCCAGGGTGCAAGTATATGGGCATTAAGCCCCTCGGGAATGGTGGGAAAGGGCAGTAGAGAAGGTAAGGGTCATGCCTCTGGGCCCTGCCTCACAGCAAGCAGCCTTGGTGCCTACTCCACCCCAGCCTCTTTCCACACCTCATTTCTTCTGTGGGGTTGGTGGGGATCCTGTGAGCTCATGGTGCCAACCAGAGCTGTAAGGGAGTCATGCATCTCTTGCTGGTTCTGCAGGAGGAAAAGGATGGCTGGGCCATGTCCTGGCCCGTGGGTCACACTGCTGCTGGGAGTCCTGCTAAGTGTCACCCTTCCAGGGAACACAGGTAAGTCCACAGCTTTACACTGCTTCTGGGTGGAGACACTATTTTCAAGGTATTGCTGTCATGCCAGACCTCTCCCAGATCCTCTGCCACTGAAAAAATGACCACTGCACACCAGGGCTGGTGAAGTTGAACTCTCAGCCATCCAAGGAAAGGAGACAGATGAGTGGGGGGGGGGAGATCATCTGCTCAGAGAGCCAAGACCTCAGAGGAACATCTGTGGAGGTCACAATGGAGCTGAAAGTTTTACAGAAACTTGAAGGAGAGACTGCTGTTGTGTCACCAGCTCTCTGAATGTTCCCTCTTGGCAAATGGCTGGAGCTAGCTCCTACCAATTGAATTTTCCCTCTCTAGCTGATATTGGTGGTTCGTGCCTGTAGCTTCAGCCAGTGGGGAGGTAGAAGGATCTCTTGAAACCAGGAGTTCAAGGCCAGTCAGGGGAACACAGCCAGACTTCATCTTAAAAACAAAGCTAGGAAGCCAGGCATGGTGGCGCATGCCTGTAATCCCAGCACTCGGGAGGCAGAGGCAGGAGGATTGTTGTGAGTTCAAGACCAGCCTGAGCTACAAAGTGAGCTTAAGGCCAGCCTGAACTGCATAGTGAGACCCTGTCTCAAAAACACACAAAAAAAACCCAAACAAACAAACAAAAAAAAAAAAACAAAGCTAGGTGTGGCAGTGCCCTCCTGTATTTCCAGAACTGTAGGAGACTGAGGCAGGAGCATCATAAGTTCAAGCTCAGTCTGGGCAACTTAGTGACTTAGGGAGAACTGTGTCAAAGTGAAAATTACAGAAGGGTTTGGGATGTAGCTCATTGTGAAGGCCCTGGGTTCAATCCCAAGTACCACCTGCACACTAGTGTGTGAGCTATATAACAAGGCCCTGTCTCAATAAAACACAAATAAAATAAAATCTCCCTGTCAGTTAGATTATGCTGATAGCTCAGAACAGACCATGGTGAGAAATATAGAAGGCTTTCCCCCATCTCACCAGAGCTGTTGTTAAACATTATTGTCTAGAGCCCAGAAAACCATGCTTGGTGTGCTCAATAGTCCTCGCTGTGGTGTTTTTTTTTTTTTTTTTTTTTTTTTTTTTTTTTTTTTTTTTTTGTCTTTTTGAGACAGGGTCTCACTATGCAGTTCAGGCTGGCCTTAAGCTCATTTTGTAGCTCAGGCTGGTCTCGAACTCACAACAATCCTCCTGCCTCAGCTCACTGTGATTCTAACCAATCAGAACCAAGAGGGTGGGCCAGGAGTATAGCTCAACAACACAGTGCCTGCCTGAGGTCATAAGTTCTATTCCTGGTACAAAAAAAAAAAAGAACCAAGGGGATCCCAATCCAGTCATTTTGAGGAAATGAGTATTTCCTCATCTACCTCTTGAGGAACTGCTATATGCTAAGCCTTGTTCGAGGTGATAAGACAAACACAGACACCCTGACCCAGTGGAGGTTCAAAGCACACGTTAGTCAGTTGGCAGTTATGCCAGGAAGCACAAAGGGCGGGTACTCTGGATGTACTCCACATTGACCTTGGATCCATGGTTCCAACTCCTCAGACTACTGAATCCTGGAGTTACAGGCATATGCCACCATGCCTGTCTTTATTTATGTTTTAGAGATGAGGTGTCTCTTACTGTGTTATGGTGCGGGATGGTCTTGAACTTCTGGGCTCTTGGAAAGAAAAAACATTTGTAGGACCTGGGCAAGGGGGGAAAAGGACATCCAAGCCAGCATGTGGCCAGCACCAGCCTGCCCTCCAGACTTGAGTGGACAGTCCGAAGTTTGAAACCTGGCTCTGTTGATGCCTAGCTGTGCTGCCTGGAACAGGCCATTTTTCTCCTCTGTACAATCAGAAGAGAGCCCCACCTCTCTCAGGTAGCAAAGGGCATGGTACCCAGTAAGACCTCTCCTGGTGAGGCATCTGCCCTCCTCTGCCCACAGCCAACCGCTGCAGGAGGGCACAGGTGAAGAGCTGTACTGAGTGTATCCGTGTGGACAAGGACTGCGCTTACTGCACTGATGAGGTGAGCTGCCATGGGCTGGACCCATCTTTTTAGCCTGACTTGGACACCTATCTGACCACCGCTCATCTCTGGCTCTGGCCAACCCCACCCTGGCCACCCCTTCAGCTCAGGCCTGGGTCAGAGAGATGTGCAGAAGAGGCAAGCATCAAAGACATCTTGGGGAGTAGACAGGCAATGGTATACACTTGAAATCCCAGCACTCTGAGAAGCTGATGCAGGATGATCTAGTGTCTCAGCCCACTGTAGACAATTTAGCAATTTAGTAAGACCCTGTTTCTTTTTCTTGTTGTTTTTGGAGGGGGGCGCAGAACTGGGGATTGAACTCAGGCCCTTGCACTTGCCAGGGCAGTGCATATTCTACTGAGCCATCTTCCCAGCTCCTAAGACCCTGTTTCAACATTTAAAAAAACAACCAAAATAATTGGTTTAAAGGCTAAGAATAGGGTCCGGTGAGTTAGCTCAGTGGACTAGGCACCTACTTAGACAAGCACAGGGACTGGGGTTTGATCTCCAGCACCACATGCCATGCCAGCCCCACCCCCAGACACACTGAGCTTACCACCAAGACCAGGCATGGTGGTGCACACCTGTAAGCCCAGCACTGAGGAGGCTGAAAACAGGTGGATCACTACAAGTCCAAGTTGTGTAATGAGACCCTGTACCAAATACGTAAATTTTAAAAATAAATGAATGAAGGCTGGGCATGATAGCATATGCCTTTATCAATTCAAGCACTTGGCAGGCTGAGGCCGGAGGATTGCTGTGAGTTTGAGGCCAGCCTGGGCTATGTAGTAAGACCCTGTCTTTACCATCTCCACCATTCCTGAAAAAGAAAACAGATTAAAGAGCTCGGAATGTAGCTAAGTGCAGAGGTCCTGACTTCAACCCCCAGTATCATCACACACACACACACACACACACACACACACACACACACACACGTCACAAAAGTCACAAAATAGGGGGAAAATAAATCCAACAGTGGGGACGGGGACAGCCAGCCAGAGAACGGTCCCCACCCTCACTGAGTCCATCTGCTTCTGGCCAGATGTTCAAGGAGCGCCGCTGCAACACCCAGGCAGAGTTGCTAGCTGCAGGCTGCCGCCTGGAGAGCATGGTGGTCATGGAGAGCACCTTTGAGATCACAGAGGTACCTGGAGCAGGTCGGGGTCTGGGCTCAGGAGCCCAAGGCTGGCTGGTTACCGGAGCCACGTGGCTTCTTGGCACAACAGAAGGGGTCCCCTCAGGTCTCTGGAGGACCCTTGACCAGCTGTCCCTCTTTCCTGGATACAGGACAGCCAGATTGACACCAATAAGGGCCGCAGCCAGGTGTCCCCCCAAGCCCTGAAAGTCCGCCTACGGCCAGGCGAGGAACGGCACTTTGAGCTGGAGGTATTTGAACCCCTGGAGAGCCCCGTGGACCTGTACATCCTCATGGATTTCTCTAACTCCATGTCTGACGATCTGGACAATCTCAAGCAGATGGGGCAGAAACTAGGTATGGCTGAGCCAACATGGAGGACAGTACTGTGGGGGGATGGGAGCCTAATCTAGTTTGGTCAAGAGGCTGCAGACACCTACAAGCAAAGACAGGAACACCCAAGCCCCTTGGAATACCAACCCATTCTTCAGGGAGGGCCCCAACCAGTCCCAGCTCACCACTACATACCATGACCCATCTGGCTGTGACAGCACTGTGGACGTACAGCTCTGCAGATGGAGCTAGGTTTAGTTCCCCAGTGCTCAGTACTTGCTGCATAACTCTAGGCCCCCCAAGTCCCATGTCCCTCATCTGTAAATATGTACAAGTACTACTGGGGACACAAACTGAGGTCCAGCATACAGTGTTAACAAGAGGTAGCCCTTCTCCTGTTCCCTCCTTTCTGAGCCAGCGCAGGGCCCCCCATGTCTGTGTGGGGGTTCTGGGGCTCAGATGGCCCCCTTTCTCCTGCTGATGCCCAGCCACAGTCCTGAGTCAGCTCACCAGCGACTACACGATTGGATTTGGCAAGTTTGTAGACAAAGTCAGCGTCCCTCAGACGGACATGAGGCCTGAGAAGTGAGTGACCTAGTGAGGCCAGGGTGGGTAGGTAATCACCTCCTCTTCTCCTGCTGGCACTGGGAGTTCCCTCTGGTTGAAATGAGTGGTGGGCCCTGGGGCCTTTGGGGTCTTTTCCTTCCTGACTATCTCTCTTTCCCACCTCTGCCCAGGCTGAAGGAGCCCTGGCCCAACAGTGACTCCCCCTTCTCCTTCAAGAATGTCATCAGCCTGACAGAGGATGTGAATGAGTTCAGGGATAAGCTGCAGGGTGAGCGGATCTCAGGCAACCTGGATGCCCCCGAAGGTGGCTTCGATGCCATCCTGCAGACAGCTGTGTGCACAGTGAGTTCTGGGAGGACCTTGCCAGCCTCAGCCAGGATGGCTGCCTCATGGCAAGGGCATTGGATACCTAGAGGCCAATTGCAGGTGTGCACCACTACACCCAGTTCTACCCAGGCTTTACACTGAGCTAGTTTTTATTTCCATTCCCGGCATGCCTTGCTGACCCCGCCCCCAGGGCAGACGCTGAGCGGGCTATTGAAACTATTGAGACTATTGAGATTGGATGTGGTGGCAACTGGAGTTTATAATCTCAGTGCTTGGGAGGCTGAAAACGGGAGGATCGTCTCTAGCCAAAACTGTGTAGTAAGACCCTGTACTAAATACATTTAAAAAAAAAAACAATTCAATGTATAACTCTTTTTTTATTTTTTGGTGGAACCAGGGATTGCACTCAGGCCCTTGTGCTTGCCAGGGAAGCATTTATTCTACTGAGCCATCTTCCCAGCCCCAATATGTAACTTTATTTCACTTAGTATTTTGGTCTCCAGGTGCATCCATTTTCCTACAAATAAGTCAGATGTATCCTTCTGACTTATCTCATTTTCTTCATCCAATGGGCATATGAACTGCTCATACTGTTAAAATATTCTTTTATTTATTTATTTATTTATTGCAGTACTGGGGATTGAACTCAGGACCTTATGCTTGCCAGGCGAGTACTTATTTTACTGAGCTGTCTCCCCAGCCCTGTCAAAATATTCTTGCAGAGTGATTAGGAGCTGAGGGAGGGGCAGTCTGATGCACCCGGCTCAGGTCTTGCATGGTGCCCACTGTGTGCCCACACACATGGCCTCCACTGCCTCTTCCCCCATCACTACTTACTTTCTAGTTTTCAGTGCTATCACACATGGGCTATCACTTGCATCTTTCATCTCAGGACCTGCTTCCCCTGTCCTCCATGACATTGGGATGCCCCCTTCTCACTGTCATGCCCCTTTGCCTTCCGCAGAGGGACATTGGTTGGCGCCCTGACAGCACCCACATGCTAGTGTTCTCCACCGAGTCAGCCTTTCACTATGAGACAGACGGTGCCAA
>PVKA01048730.1:0-13627 GCA_004027165.1 Ctenomys sociabilis
TGCATAATGAGACCCTGTCTCAAAAAGACAAAAAAAAAAAAAAAAAAAAAAAAAAAAAAAAAAAAAAAAAAAAAAAAAAAAAAAAAAAAAAAAAAAAAAAAAAAAAAAAAAAAAAAAAAAAAAAAAAAAAAAAAAAAAAAAAAAAAAAAAAAAAAAAAAAAAAAAAAAAAAAAAAAAAAAAAAAAAAAAAAAAAAAAAATCAAGAACAGAGGAGTACTTTTTAAAAAAGCCCATAAATATCTGTAAGTAAAATGACCATATAATTTATTGTCCAACCTAGGATAATTTTCAGAATGATATAGGAAGCTACCAGGGTAATATATTTAAACCATAGTCATCCCCTATGAATCCAGATATGTGTACACCTTATTTCAGAAATATTTGTGAAGAAAGGGTGCAAAAAAAAAAAGAATCAGGAGGGGAGGCCTCACAGTTGATACCACAGAAAAAGACTTCCTAAGCGATTACCATGAACATTTCTACACAAATACATTGGTTGACCCAGAAAAAACAGATTAATTTCTTGAAACACACAATTTACCAGAGTGGATCATGAAGACAAAGAAAATCTTAACAGAACCATGACAAGCACAGAGATTGATTGGCAATAAAGTCTCCCACCAAAGAAAAAGCAGGACTTGATGTCTTTGTTGTGAATTCTAGTAAACATTTAAAGGAAAACTAATACCTATCCTTCTCAAACTCTTCCAAAAATGAGTTCAAGGAGAGGGAATACTTCCAAATTCATTTTATGAGCACAGCATTACTCTGATACCAAAGCCAAGAACACTGTAAGAAAGGAAAATTACAAGTTGACATCGCTAATGAACAGAGATACAAAAAAATCTCCATGAGAACCTAGCCAGCCAAAGTCACCAGCATGTGAAAAAGTCACTTACTGTGATCAAGTGGGATTTATCCCAAGGATGCAAGCATAACTCAGCATATTAAACCTATGAATACGGTACACTAATTAAGAGAATGAAGGTGAAGCTCACTTGTTGAATGAAGATGATCACTTCAATACGAAGCAAAAAAAAAAAAAAAATTCACTTCACAAAGTTCAACATCATTTCATGGTAAAATTTTTCAACAAATTAGTCATAAAAGTTTGAAGTAATGAACTTCAGAACACTAAAAGCCATGTATGACGAACTCATAGCCATGGAGAGAAGTTTGAAACTTTTTCTTTAAGACTGGGAAATGTACAAAGATGCCACTCTTGCCCCTTCCATTCAGCACAGTTCTAGAAGTCCTTGCCAGAGCAGTTAAGCCAGAAGAAAATTGAAGGTTTCCAAAAAAGTGAAAGAAGTTCAGTTGTTCCTATTTGCAGATGACATAATCATATGATATAGAAAGTCCCACAGACTCACCCCCCAAAACTCACTAAAGTTGCAAGATACATAATCAATATACAAATGTCAACAGCATTTTATACACTAGCAATGAACTACCTGAAACAGAAGTTAACAAAACCATTTAACAATAGTTATACAAAATTACTTAGGAATAAACTTAAGCATGGAAGTGAAAGACCGTGCCTTGAAAAGTGTAAGATATAGATGAAAGGAGTTGATGGTGTAAATAAGTGGAAAGATATCCTATGTTCATAGACAGAATAAATTAATATTGTTAAAGTGTCCAGGCTACTCAACAGGATCTATAAATATGATTAAATGCTTACCAAATTCCAATGACATTTTTCACAGAAATAGAAGAAACAATTCCAACCACAAAACACGCTAAACAGCAAAGGCAGTCTTGATTAGATAGAGCTGGCAGCATCACCATACCTGACTTCAAAATATACTACAAAGTTGGAGTAATCAAACTAGCATGACACTGGCATAAAATCAGACAAATGAACAATGGAACAGATTAAGGAGCAAGACATAAATTCACATACTCACAGTCAATTGATTTTTCAACAAGGATTCAATATTGAGAACACTCCAAAGTGAGCACCCAGAAGTAAGTTTGTTCAAGAAATGTTAGAATGACTAAATACTTCCAGAAGTTTGAAATTAAATCTTTATCTAACATTATATAAAAATCAACTTAAAATGGATTAAAGGCTGATGTGTATCACGTGAAAATCATAAAACTATTAGAAGAAAACATAGAGATAAAGCACTCTTTTATTGTTCTTGGTAATAGTTTTTTTGGGGGTCTGGCGAGATGGCTCAGTGGAATAATTGCTTCCCTGGCAAGCTCAAGGGCCTGAGTTCAATCTCCAGTTCTGCCAAAAAAAAAATAAAAAAATAGTAATAGTTTTTTGAAAGTAACTTCCAAATCAAAAAAATAAATAAATAAATAACCTCTGAAAATAGACAAATAGAACTATACTAAACTAAAATTCTATTGTACTTCCAAGGAAACAATCAACACAGTGAAGAGATAGCATAAGGGACAGAATAAATGCAAAGCATACATTTGATAAATGGTAAATTTCATAGACAGATAGATAAAATAAGAAAAACAGCTTGATTTGAAAAATGAACAAAGAACCTGAAAAGACATTTCTCAAAAGAAAAAGGACAACTAGCCAACACGTATATGCAAAAATCACTGAGCATCAGAGAAATGCAAATTAGGCCCACAAATGAGATGTTACCTAATCCCTGTTAACTCAGCTATTACCACAGAAGATAAATTATAACAAGTTCTGGTGAAAACGTAGAGAAAGAGGAACCCTAGCATGCTAAGAAATGTGAATTAGTACAATCGTTATGAAACACTGTGCTGAAGCTCTTCAACAGTTTTGAAAGGGCAGAGCTGGGCTAAGACCTAGCGATCCCACTTTGAGGTCTAATTTCAAAGGAATTGAAGTCAACGTGTCAAACAAGTTATCATTATCCCTGTGCTCACTGCAGTATTACAACAGCCGAGATACTGAATCAGCCTTAAAAACAGAATGAAATCCTGTCATTTGCCACAACATGGATGGATATGCAGGCCACTGTGTTACGTGAAAACGGCAAGGAAAAACGCAAATACTGCATGCTCCTACCAGTATGTGCAACCCAAGAAAAGTTGTACTGATAGAGAGTACAGTAGGGGTTACCAGGAACTAGGGACAGGGAGGGTGGAAAAGGTGAAGAGATGTTGGTCAAATGATAAAAAGTTTCAGTTAGGCAGAAAAAAATAAAGTCTAAATGATCTATTGTACAACATACTGCCTAGAAAATCATGGAGAAGAGATGTTAAGTGCTTTCACCACAAAAGATAAATGTATGAGGAAACTCACACCTATTTAACCTAACTTAGCCACTCCATAATATATATTTATCTTATTTTATTACTTTATTTTTTGTTGTTTTTGGAGACAGGTTTTCACTATACAGTTTAGGCTGGCCTTGAACTCATTGTGTAGCCAGGCTGGCCTTGAACTGGTGGCAACTCTCCTTCATAACCATTTTTAAACATCAAATTGGTATTTGATTGATTAGAAAAGAAGTCTACTGTACATCAAACACATAGACATTTCCATATTTCCAATTCCAAAGCAAGTGGAAACTTCTCAGAAGAAGGATGCCTAGGCAGTGTAGCTGGGGCTTTCACATCTGAAAAAGGTGGTAATAACACTTGAGTTTGCTGTGGAGAGCATACTTGTTAAGGTAAGTGAAACCCCTAATCAGTGTCATGCAAAAAGTTAACTATTATACTTATGACTAACATAAAGCCATATCAGACCAAAAAAGTATTTCTACAATACATATACTTGCTATTTTCAAATTTTATTTTATTAGAATTTTATGAAACCTCAGATCTATCCTATCTTTTAAAAAATTTTTTATTTTTTAATTTTATTGAAGTGCAAATATCAATGAGACAGTTTTAAGATACCTTGACAATCTATCCTACCTTTTACTCTATCTTTTTTTTTTTTAATTGAAGGCCCTTGAGGTATTCTATACTATAATACTGTATTATCTTATCTGTATCCTTCTTTCCTTTAAGCTTACTAGTGCTAATATTTTAGTTTATATTAGCCTTTATTTACTGGCAGATTTTCATGGATTATATCCAGTTCTTAAAGATACAAAGAAAAAGCAGGCTATTCACCAGAAAAAAATAAATCAAAATAGCTATTTGTTTTCCTTACTGACATTTATAAGATTATCATTAACCTTATCATTTATGCCCAAGAAATGGACCACTATAATCCACACTTTTAACAGAAATAATATTTAAAACATGTAGCTCATGCTACACCATCCAAGCAGAGCACATGGCAATGCACAGAACAGACCCTGAGCTCGAATGCCAGGCAGCCTGTACCCAGCTTTCCAGCTGATGACAAACGTGCATTTTAAAGAATCTGAAAGGAAAAAGTTACCTTTAAGTCTTCTTAAGAGTTTTAGATAGGACTTTTTTTCGTGCCCCAGAAAACTTCATTGTCAATCATTACTTCCAAAATAGCCATAGGAATTGGAAATTACTAGTAATGACTGTTACGATTTGGTGTTTAAATATCTCCGAAGGGCTATGTGTTGATGTTTAGTCCCCAGGTTAGTGATATTGGAAGGTGATGGGACCATCTGGAGGTGGGGCCTAAGGGGAGGAAATTAGGTCACTAAGAACATGGCTCTGAGGGGGATTCTAGGATCTCAAAACCTGCCTCTGTGAGGTGACCCCTCAACCACATACCTCCTCTATGATGTACTGTATTACCACAGGCTCAAAGTGACCAGGACAACCAACCATGCACTGGACTCTCTGAAACTGAGCCAAATCTAAACCTTACTTCTTTCTAAGTTGTATGCCTTAGGTATTTTATCACAACAGCAGAAAGCTAACACAGTGAAATATAGCATACTATGTAGCAACCATTTCTAAAATATCAAAATACTTTACTAAATGGTGCTGGAAAAACTGGCTTTCCACATATTGAAGACTGAAACTAGTCCCATCTCTATTATCATGCAGTAAACTAAAGTCAAAATGGATCAAAGATCTAAATGTTAAAACATAAAAACAGCCAAGGAGATAGTTCAATAGAGTAAGTACTTACCTGGAAAGCACAAGGCCCTGAGTTCAATCACTCGTACCACAAACAAACAAAAAAAAAAAAAAGAAAGAGAGAAAGAAAGAAAGAGAGAGAGAGAGAGAGAGAGAGAGAGAGAGAGAGAGAGAGAGAGAAAGAAAGAAAGAAAGAAAGAAAGAAAGAAAGAAAGAAAGAAAGAAAGAAAGAAAGAAGGGAAGGAAGAAAGAAAGAAAGAAAGAAAGAAAGAAAGAAAGAAAGAAAGAAAGAAAGAAAGAAAGAAAGAAAGAAAGAAAGAAGGGAAGGAAGGAAGGAAGGAAGGTGCTAGAAGGGAAAGTAGGTAGAAATCTTGAAGACATAGGTGTAGGCAGAGACTTCACGAACAAATTCCAGATCACATGAGAAACACAACAAAGAATCAACAACTGGGATCTCATCTTACTAAAAAAAAATTGTGCAACTGAAAAAATCAATAGGATGAAAAGACAACTCACAGTGTGGGAAAAAAAAATTTAGCCAGCTGTCCCTTAGACAAAGGATTTATCTCTAAAACATATAAATAATTGAAAAAAATTAACTGCCCCCAAATTTCAAAGACCCAATCCAAAAATAGGCATCTGAGATGAATATACACTTCTCATATGAACAAACATAAGTGGCAAACAAATACATGAAAAAAATGTTCCACATTATTGGTCACTTGGGAGATGCAAATTAAAACAACTCTGAGAGTCCATCTTACCTCAGACAGAATGGCTGTCATCAAGAAATGATAACCAGTAACAGATACTAGTGGGGCTGTGGTAAAAAAGGAACACTTCTCCACTGTTGGTGGAAGTGTAGACTGGTACAACCCCTATGGAAATCAGTATGGAGATTCCCCAAAAAACTAGTATTAGAGGTCCCCTTCCAACAACTATTCCTCTTTCGGGTATATTCTCAGAAGAATTAAAAGCACCAAACCACAGTGATGTATGTGCACCATGATTCCAACGTACAATTGTAATAGGTAAATCCTGGAAATGACTCAAATGCTCTTCAACCAAGGAATGGCTAAAAAAGATGTGCCTTTTTACAGAATGGAGTATTGCTCTGGTATGAAGACAGGTAAAATTTAGGATTTTATAGATAAATTGGGGCAACTAGAAACCATACTCATAAGTGAAATAAATTAAATTCACATGTGTAAACAGTGTATTGTTTCCCTGGTATAAGAAGCAGGATAAACCCTGAGGGTACCCGACTGATCTTATCTGATACAAAAGTTACATTTCTTGTTATAAAGGTCTTGCTTTACCTTGGTCTTAACCATCCAGCAGGAAAGTATAAAAAGGAAGTATATAAAGTAAAGTCACATTAATATACTGAGCTGTGAAGGGCTCAAGTCAACAACTTCTGCAGATAACCCACTACTATTATGGACTGCTGGACTGTGTTGGATTGTTTTGCTGAATTCAAGTACCTATAGTATTTAGATGCCAATGGAATACCCGTCTCTGACAGGACTAAACAAAAAAAGGGGCTATAAAAGAAGGTCCATTTTCTATTTGTATATACAGAATAGTTAGGATGGACATACAGCTACTTTAGCTTAGCTCAATGAGAAGATTTGTACTGATAGTGTCTGGACAGAATATCCTGTCTGCTTCTTATATTATGGATAGCCACTAAGAAGATAACAATGTACAATGTATTAAAAAAGAAACAGAGCATAAATAAGGTTCAAAATATACAATAAATATTGAACTAGGAAGAAATTGCTCAAAAGGAATAAAGAACTAGGAAGGAAATAAAAAGAAAAGGATAAAGAAAAACAACAGAAGATACTTATGTTACTAGTTCCTCTTAGTTCATTGAAAAGAAAGCTTTGTGCTACCATTTATTGAAGGATTTTTATGCCTATATCTTGTATTCTGGGTGACTATTTTGAAAATAGCAATATGCAACGTATTAACTATTCTTACTTTCCTATTATTTTGCTTTGAAATTTAGTTTTATTTTTTCCATAGAAAACAAAGTAAACCCAGCCTGCCATGCCAGCCCACCCCCAGGGCACAATGAGATGGCAATTGACATTGGGCATCGTGGCATGGCCCTGTAATCTCAGGGCCCTATAATCTCAGCTCTTGGGAGAACGTAAACAGGTAGATCACTATCAGTCTGATTTAGTGAGACCCTGAACACCCTGTAGACCCTTCCCTAAAATAAAATAAAATAAAATACCAAGATATTTTACCTATTGGTATTGTTGATTTCCTTCACATTTCCACCAAAGTGACAGATAACAGGGCCAGTGGGTAAGAGAAATTTAAGAAGTCTAAGCAAATACAAGGACATATGGGGATAGTGGACAAAAGAAAAGACAAATGTTTAAACTTTAAAACTTGATTACAGGGAAAAGCACATTTCTGGGGGCCACCAGACCCTGAATCGACCCAGAGCACAGGCCCAGCCTGGAACCCTTCAGCAGAACTCCCTGCAAAGAGGCTAGAGGCAAGACCCAGCCAGCTGATTCAGGAGCATAACATCTTGCCAGAGTGACCCAAAGGGTTCACCTGCAAGGCTGCAGTAGGAAGAAGTGGAGCACAGACCCAAGGCACACCCACCTGGAGGAGTCTGAACTTCACAGATCTGGAGCTGGTGCTAAGGCAGTAACTCTGTCTAAGCTCTACACCCAAGGGGTGGTATACAAAATGACAAAGAGAAGGAACAAAAGGCAGTCTCAGGCCTCCAGTTCACCCAGTACAAATGCAGATGACACTAGCATAGAGGAAACTGGAAATCACACACCTGAAATCTCTGAAATAATAGCATTGGAAGTAAAGAAACAACTGCAGAAAGGTATAGAAGAAATCAGATCAGAAATAATTTTTGAAGTAAAAAAAGTGGTGATAACTATAATCAAAGAAGTACTAAGTGCTTCTAAAGAATACACTGATAAAAAAAATAGAGCAGGATATAAAAATCATAAAACCCCTGAATAAGCAATATAGGAAAGAAGTAGAATGTATGAAACAGATTCAAAGTGATATAGAGGAAATTGAAAACTCAATCGCAAGCAGGCAAATCCATTTGAGTGAAAGTGAAAATAGACTCTCTGACCTTAAAGACAACATTGCAGCTAGTGAAAAAGTAACCAAAGATCTCTTAAAAACAACTAGGATGCAGGAAAAAATAATTCAACACCTGCCAGACAATGCAAAGACGCACAATGACTAATATGACTAATATTATGACTAATAAGTATGACTAATAAGCATCAATGAAAAGGAAGGAGTCAATACAAATGATATAAAAAGAATATGGGCAGAAGTAGTAGCAGAAAATTTCCCAAATATGGGGCAACAATCTGACATTCTGGTAACCAAAGCATATAGAACTCCAAATAACATCAACCCAATTAAAACCATTCTCAGACATATAATAATCAAGATCCCAGAAATTCAGCACAGGAACAGTATAGTAATAGCTGCTAAAGAAAAGAAACAGATCACATTTAAAGAAAAACCCATCAGAATGATGGCAGATTTCTCTTCACAAACCATCAAGTCAAGAAGAGCATGGAGCAAAGTATTTCAAGTCTTGCAAGAAAACAAATTCCAACCTAGATTGATATACCCTGCAAAACTCTCTTTCAAGTATAATGGAGAAGTAAACCACTTTCAAGACAAAGAACAACTAAAGAATTTCCTGATGACAAAGCCAAGCCTACACAGACTACTAAATGATGTTCTAGAGAGGGAGCAAAATGATCACAATCCCATGAATGAGAATGGAAAGAACCCACCAAATAGGGCAAACAATTAAACACAGGAGAATAAGAGGTATACAATGGTAGTCTTTCAGTTATTCTTTTGTGCACAGCAGCAAAATATTTCCATCAGCACACTTTACAAATGGACTTCTCTTGCACCCAATGGGTCATGATTCCATATGGGTCTACAGGATGGATTTCAAGGAAATAGCTGTAGCTCAGTCCCACAAGTGACACCTGGCCACCAGTAAATGTCATGGTCATTATCCATGTCCACAACACACTAGAACGTGATATTCTATCCCCAACCTGTCAGAAGTGAAGGTCACTTATTTGTCATTCCAGTATTTATCTCATGTTTTATTCTTAGTATTTCTGTACTATCATGAAAACTTTTTCTTAGTTCAATTTAATTTTTAATTAATTAGTATTTAATTTTCTGAGTATTGCTTAATCTTAATTTTTGTTTTAAGATTTATACTATATCTTTGAATTACAATTTATCTAAAAGACATCATATGGTATCTTCTTCTAGTATTAGAAACTTTAAAAAGTATATTTCCATTTTCTGTTGACTTTATATTACTTCTTCCCTGTCTTTTATACAAACATACACACACATATATGAAAAGAAAAATATGTGTATAAACTGACATAACATTGCTACTATTTCATAGAAATCGTCAATGACCTTTTAGATAAGGGTGCATCTAATATATTTTGTATAGTTCTGCATAACTATCACTTTGAAAGCTCTTTATTGTTCATCCAAAAGCATACTGCAACTTCTTTTGCCTTTTGAATTACATTCTTCATTATTTCCTATATGCTACACCTGGAGGTATTAAAATATTTCAAGTTTGTATAACTAGAAAATATTTTACTTGTAGTATTCAAAGGTATGTTTGCTAAGTATAAAATTCAAAGAGGATAGATCTTTTTTTTCTTTCAGTCCTTTAATTAGTTTAGTTTCTCACATACTTGGTCCTTTTTTTTTTCTTTCTACTGGAATATGATGCTATTTAATTTTGTTCTTCTGTAGATAATATTTTTTATATGTATGCTTTAACCATTTTTTTCTTTATAATAAGTTTTGGACAATTTCATTTTTGTGTAACTTGGTATGATTTTATTTAAATTTCTTGTGCACAAGGTTCATTTTTCTTGGAACTGTGGTATTATAAGTTGAATTAAATTCAGAAATTTTAAATCTTTAAATACTTATTGTCTACTCCTATTTTGAGAATTCTAATTACATGAATATAAAAAAAGAAAAGAAAGGAGCACTTAATGCTTACAATTTTTGTTTTTACTCTGATTTTTCCCTCCCTTGAATTATTTATAACTCTTTAGATATTTTTTTAAAGACAAAACATACATTTATATCTCATAATGTGAAAAACTAATTTGCACATAGCATCATGTAATAGAGCAACCATTGTTGGATTCCTATTACTTTGTTTAGTGAAATCTTGTATCAAGTATAAGGCTGTTTTCTTCTATCACTATTTTGTATTCTTTAAAAATAATAATAAAAAGTACAAAATTAAAAAGAAACCATTGCCACCCTCAGAACACTTGCTCTCCTTGAGCACACTTGTCCCATCATTCTTGCCACTTTCTGAAGCAGCTCCAGAAGTCCCCTTTCATGTGTTTCTGAGCTGTGATGATGAACACGGTGAGTGCTGCTGCCGTGTGCTGCCCAGTGGAAAAGCAGGGTCCTAAGGGCATCACGGAATGCTGTCACTGCCCTAACTCACCATGTGTGCTCTGTGCAACTGCTGGCTCCTCCCCAAAGTCAAAGTGGCCAGAAGGGCCGGCCAAATAGCTCAACAGATTAAAGCCCCTGCAAGCAGGCACAGGGGCCAGGGGTTCAATCCCCAGGCCTGCCTTGCAGGCGCTTCCTGGGGCATGCTGACACTGTGATTGAGATTGGGTGTCGTGGTATGCACCTTGCATCCTAACTCTTGGGAGGCTGTAAACTGGAAGATCACTGCAAGTCTGATCTATTGATGAGACCCTGAACACCCTGTAAACCCTTGCCTAAAATACAGAAAAACAAACAAACAAAAAAAGGAAAGATAAATGTTTTGAACCCATTTAGTAGGTTGAGATAGCCAGGACAGTGCAGCCTAAGATGCTCTTGGAAGAGGAATTCCAGAACTGCTTCCGAAAGTGGCAAAATGATGGGATAACTCTTTTCAAAGCAAGGAAGAATATTAGAGGGGGATTAATGGCAATGTGTCTTTTACTGTAATTTTATTTTATTTACACATTTATTATATCTTTCTTTTTAATTTAATTTTATTTTATTGAACAAATAGCATTGAGAAAGTTTCAAATCAAATAACCAGGACAGATTCAATAATTAATACATTGCATATTGTTTTCATAGTGGTTTTTCGTCACACAAGGTGCATATATGATATTCTACTTACAAACTCTATTAGAGCAGATGTCTCTAATCAATGAATTAAGAGAATGTAGCTGTATACTTATCATATTTTTAAAGCTGAATTATAGTACAGTTTTAATAATTAATACTTTATATCTTGTTATCTTCTTAGGGGTTGTCCATAGTGCAAGAATTTGACAGACTATCCTGTCCAAACACTATTAGTGCAAATCTTGCTTCTCATAGAATTATGCACAAGTACTGCATATTTATCCTAACTGTACTATATATACAAACACAGAATGGTTCTGCCTTGTATCTCCTTTTTTTTTGTTTAGTCCTGTCAAAGATGGGTATCCCATTGTCATTCAATGATTATAGGTGTCTGAACTCAGCGAAACAATCAAACAAGTCCAGAAGTCCACAATAATAGTGGCTTATCTGAAGAAGTTGACCATACCCATTTACAGCTCAGCTTATTATTATGTCCTTAGTTTATATATCTCATTTTTATACTTTTCTTCTACATGGTTAAGGCTGAGATAAAGCAAGATCTACATAACAAAAAATGTAGCTTTTGTATCTGATGAGGTCAGTCAAGTACCCTCAGGGTTTATCCTGTAACCCCATAACTCACTCTGTAGACCTTTGTCAGTGTCAGCCATGTGGATGAGTCACAGCCATTGCTTGACCAGTTTGCTCTCAGTAAGAGACTGAGATAAATTTTTTTTTCCATGTGATTCTCCTTAGGCACACTATAGATCATCGATTCTATTCCTCTGTGGCTCCATAACCTTCATCAGAAATTTTGGGACACAACTGAGTTCCATGACATTACAGTACAGGTTCTCCTATGTCCCGAGTCTTCAATGACCTTGAAAGGCTAGGGAAAAATGATGGCTGACCTTGCAGACCTTTCATATCTCTAATTTTTGATCTGTGAACTTAGGTTGTTAACCTTCCAGAAGAGAAGCTGATTATTACCCTGCAACATATGCAATTCAATTTAGCCTATCTGACTAAATTCTTTTTAGTTGTTGTTGTACATTTCTATTTGTATTTCTTTTGATTGCTTATACTAGGGAGACTATATGATATTTGCACATGTGTGTCTGGTTTATTTCACTTATGAGTATATGTTCAAGTGGCATCCACTTCAATATAAATGCTTCAACTTTATCATTCTTTATATCTGAGTAATATTCCATTGTATAGAAATACCACATCATTTTCAACCATTCCTCATGTGATGGGTATCTTGGTTGTTTCCAAGATTTTGCTATCACAAATGGTGCTGCTATAAACATAGGTACATATATATCTCTAAGATATGACGTTTTCAGTTCCTCTGGGAAAATTCCCAGTAGGGGAATAGCTGGCTTGAATGGGATTTTCAGTCTTAATTTTATGAGGAGTCTCCACACTGAATTATGATTGTCATGATATTTACCTTTTGTTTACTCCTTTGTATCCTGAGTTCAAACGTTTGCCTTGTTTACTGAGTTCCTTCTGTTCTCATTCATGGAGTTCTGGTCATTGTGGTCTCTCTCTAGAACCTCTTTTAGTAGTCTGTGTAGGGATGGCTTTGTCATCATGAAATTCTTTAGTTGTTCTTTGTCATGGAAGTATTTCACTTCTTCATCAAACTTGAAAGAGAGTTTTGCAGGGCATAGTATTCTGAGCTGGAATTTGATTCATACAGGACTTGAAGAACTCTGCTCCATGCTCTTCTTGCCTTCATGGTTTGTGTAGAGAAGTTGGCTGTAATTCTAATGCGTTTTCCTTTTAATGTGATCTGCTTCTTTTCTCTAGCAGCTTTCAGTATATTATTCTTGTGTTAAATTTCTGGAGTCTTAACTATTATATATCTTGGTGTGTTTTTACTTGGGTTGAAGTTATTTGGTGTTCTGTATGCTTTGGTGACCTGAATGTTGTATTGTTTCCTCATATTTGGGAAGTTTTCTGCTATTACTTCTGCCCATATTCTTTTTATATCATTTGTATTGACTTCTTCCTTCTCATTGATGCCAAATAATCTCACATTGTTCATCTTGGAGTCATCTTGCAGGTGGATTATTTTTTCCTGCATCCTTGTTGTTTTTAAGAGATCCTTTCTCACCTTTTATTAGCGTACCAGCATCTTCAAGATTTGAAACTCTGTCTTTGCTTTCACTCAAATGATTGTGTAGACTCGTGATTGATATTTTAAGTTCTTCTATGTCTCTTTGACTCAGCTTCATGCATTGTATTTCTTTTCTGTATTGCTCATTCCAGGAATCTATCATATTTCTGATCTCCTCTATTTTTTTTTTTATCCATGTCTTCTTTTGAGTTAGCTATTGTTTTATTGCAGAGTTTTTCCAAATTGGGTTTCCTTTATATATTTCAAGAATTGATTCTCTATTTCAGATGCTATGATTTCGATGAATCTTTTTTTATTTCAGAAATTATTTCTGCTCTGAGTTCCTCTTTACCTTTCTGCTGTTGTTTCTTT
>PVKA01048731.1:0-13574 GCA_004027165.1 Ctenomys sociabilis
TTCAAAAACAGAAGAATTTTAAAATCAACTCATTTTTTTCTCTTTCTTTTTCCTACAGTGCTTTCTTTGAGGGCAGTGGTGGGGGGATTTGGGTTTCTTCTCTATTTTCTTTTGCTTCTTTTAATTTTTTTCACTTTCTTATTGTTTTCTTTATTTTGTTGTCTTTCTTTTTTCTTCCTTCTTATTCAGTTTTTGGTTACTCTTTTCAAATACTGTTAATTTTCTTTTTTTCCTCAGTAGGATTCCCTACTGAGGGATTTTCCTATCTTCCTCATCTTCCAGTGAAATATTTCAAATTTTACCTCTTTCACATGGTAGATTCCTACCCCCTATACCTTTACTACTACAACCATTAAGCTTTATGAATCTTTAAATAGTTAGATAACTTTGCTATTACTATTGAACACTGTTTTATTGTTAGTGGAGGAAAGGTTTCATTTAGTAGATATTTGTTGCACATCAGTATTTGCTTTGTCTTATTGTTTATCCTGTAATGATAGATCATTTTTGTATATGGGTGGTGGTGGTTCTTTAGAAATGGCTCACTAATCAAACTTATTTCAGGTTCTTCTTGCCTTGAAAAAAAAAATCACACAATGCAAGCCAATAACAAAGTGCCTAAAGTTTATTTGAAAATTGTGTGGCAAATATGTATGGGAGAAACCAAGTCTACAAAAAAAAAAAGGACCCTTATGGGCCTGGGGAGATAGCTTAGTAGAATAAGCACTTGCCTGGTATGCATAGGTGCCTGAGTTCAATCCCTGGTACCGCAGGAAAAAAAAAAGCCAACTCTACAGAACAAACTTGAGCCACACAAAACAAGAAAGCAGTTAAAGCAGAAATAAAAGCGCATGCTAAATTCAGACACTGTGTGGGTTATTGTGCAGACTTACACTCAGTAGAAGCTTTCTGTGGTGGCTGCATCTGTCAGGCACAGTAGACCTGTGGCAAACTGGGGCCCTTTGTCAGCCTGGGGTGCCATGGAGGGTCTGTCAGTGGCTATTAAGCTTTTCTGGAGGCCAGGCTGGAAACACCTAAGGTGCAAGTCTCAGTCATCTCTCAGTGCCTCTACCCAGAAAGGGGTGGTATGGGGCTTTCTTAAATATGAGGAGAAAGATCTTGGCATAACTTATTCTCTATGTAATAAAAAAGTAAAGTTTCTGAGCTCAGGGAAAATGGAAGATACTATGAAACACTGGAATCCTGTTGATGGAAGCCAGCCTTGAGAACAACTCATCAAAGATGCTGAGCCTGGAGGTGAAGAATATCAAGCTGAAAAGGACCTTCATGAGATTAAAATAGACTTGTCAGGATATAACCGAGAGAAAAAAATATCTAAATGTCTAGATTGTGAGTTGGAAGGCCTGATAGCCTAAGGATTTGCAGTCACTGGATAAGTGAGAGTCCATTCAGCCCCATGTGGTTGGAACCAAAATATCCTTAAATTTGTATTAGAAAAGTGAAGAGTGACTGATCATTACCTTAGAAAAAGGAGTGGTGAATCAATTAGTCAAATTCCAATTACTATAATGAAAGTCCTGATGCAGGCCACTTAGAAAGTGCATGGAGATTTCTTTTGGCTCATAGTTCTGGAGGTTAAAGTCCAAGATTGGGTGATGCCCACTGGTTTGGGCCTCTGGTGAAGGTGGCACACCACGGTGGAAGGCTCTTTTGGAGTATGTGCTTGTTTCTTCAATAGGAGCACACACACACACACACACACACACACACACACACACAGAGAGAGAGAGAGAGAGAGAGAGAGAGAGAGAGAGAGAGAGAGAGAGAGATGTATTCCATAATCTCTTCCAAGGGTTTGCTCCCAGTGCCCCTAGAATATAGTGTACTCCACAATCTCCCAATACTGACATCTTGAAGACCAAGCTTCTAATGCATAGGCCTCAGGGGTCTACTCAATATGTAAACTGTAGCATCTTCAGGAAATGTCAAAATTCATTTCAAAAGAAGATGAAGATGTAAAGAATGATAACATGAACAGAAAAAAAGTTTGAGGGCTATCACAGTAATACTCAGACTTTTCCTTGTCAGAATCCTTTAATAATTTTAAAAATTATTGAGAATGTCAAATAATCTTTGTTTATGTTGATTATATCTATTGATATTTTACATAATAGAAATTAAAGTGGAGAAATTTTAAGAAGATATTTATTCATTATTTTTTAAATAAAAATGCTTATATAATAATTTACATTTATTATTATAAACACTAAATTTTGAAATGAGTAACAAATTTTAATTTAATAAATTCACCAAACTTCCCTCCAAGATAACAAGAGTATGTGTACAGATGTGCACAATGTTTGAAAATCTGGCTTAATAGAAGATAGCTGTGTTCTATGCCTGTTTTGTACCTAGCTTGTTACATTATAATGTTGCAGTTCAGGTATATAAAGAAAATTCTATCTTGCATAAATATGTACTTGAATAAGAGGACAATGTTAACAGATTTATAGATAGCTTTTAAGGTAATTATGAATATTGTTTATTACTTCTTAAAATTATGTATTGAAACTTATCTATTAAAGGTTAGTTACAAGGGCTTGGGGGACAGCTCAGGGGTCTAAGTCCCTGCCTTACAAATGCAAGGACCCGAGTTTGATCCCAGGTACTGTATGCCATGCCAGCCTCAGGCCCCAGGTGCTCCGCTGGCCACCTAAACCGGGCATGGTGACACACAACTGTTATCCCAACACTGGGGAGACTGAGAGAGGAAGGTCACCATGAGTCTGAGCTGGGTAGCAAGATCCTGTACCAATTAATTAATTAATTATAGCATTGAATCTGACATTGTGTAAATAAAAAATTATATTTATTACATTGAAATTCATTGGACTATCATGCACTCGAAGAATCTTTTATTTTTATATGATTTTTAATATATATCAGCCATTTGAAAATTTATTAGATTACTGAGTTATTCATGTATTCCAAATGTTGACATATTTCATTATAAAATACCAAAATATTATGTGTGTGAACAACACCACTGATTTAATCAGAAAGTCTTTAAGTGTTTGGAAGCTGTCAGGTTCTCACAGTGAGGATTTTTTCCAACATCAAATTTCACTTCAACATAGAAATTTACTTCAAAAGTTGAGTTTTATCATTGGCAAAGACATACTATCAGTTTTTGCTTAAGTGACAGACTTATTTTGTTTTTTTTAAATGAAAATGTCTGCCAATATAAAAATCTGTAGTTTGTCAGCTTTTCTTTCATGTGGAAACAGTTTTCTACAAAAACTGGCTAGTTTAGCTTGCAACTTGATCGGCTACCCCCGTGCTTTCCCTCTCAATAATTATTTTACCTAAGTATAAAACAGAAGAATTATATGTGGTATCTTAGTACTTTTCTCATTGGCGAGACAAAATGCCAGATGCCCAGAGTTAAAGGAGGAAAGGTTTATTTAGCTCACACTTTGTATTGGTTTTAGTCTATAATCAGCTGGCTCTAAATTAAGGTGGCAAATGGCAAAGGGGCAATAGTTCATGGTGGTAGAAGAGAGAAAAACCAACAAGAGTAGAAAAGGGAGAAGGGACAAATTTCTTGATGTCTGTCATGGTTTGGGGTTTTTTGCAAAGGGAACAATATAATATAGGACACATTTTATATTAGTTTATCAATAATCACTCAAGAATGATATACAACAAGTGCAGGAAATCTGTCCACATACTAAATACTAAAGACTCCAACTGAGGGTTTGGATCTTAATATCCTGCAGATGAAAATCCAGGGCTCGTAACAATGCCTTCCACAAGTCTAACTGGATGCCTAGAGCCCACAACAAAGTCTCATGCAGGCCTGCTTCATATATCTGTGCTGGAAAGGTCCAAGAGTCAGTGGTAGAAGGTAGAAAGTCCATGCCAGCAAGATGAAGGATCTGTGCTAGGAGGCTGAGGGATCTGACCCAGAGCAAGCTAAGCACAAGAGTTCCCCCCAAGCTACCACAGCCATCCTCAGCAACAGTGAGGACCTTCAACAATGAGGAAAACTGAGTTCCCCTAAGAAAAGCCAATGCAACAAACTTTTCTATGAGGCTGAGCAGTGCACCATCTTCCCCTCTGGAGCCTGGAAGCAATACTCAAGATGAGGACCAAAGCTCTTCCAAAGTTCATCTAGAAAGCGAGCATGACAAGGTCCTTCAGCAAAATAGCCTAAGAGAGCTAGCAGCTTTCAACAGCTCCAACAGCTTCTCCAAACAGCATCCATAACAGCATTTCAACATCTCATGTTCTGCCTTATATGCTGCTGGCAACAATCCTCAGGCAGGCCTCCCTCACCCAGCACCATGCCAGTTTAATTCAGCTGGGTGCTACAAGTTGGCCACCACTGAGAAATCACTATAATGTCCCTACTATTGTATACAGGATACCTGCCCTAAGGTAGGTATAGCACTCATACCCTTAATCCTAGCATTGGACCATGAATTAATCACAAACTTTAGGTTCAGCTGCCTCTGAAAAACCTGCCCCCAAGAACTGCATGAGTCTGTGAGGAACATTTTGATGCAAACCATCAAATTTTGCATATAGCCCTCCAAGACTCATGTATATTATTTTATACAAAGGGCATTTGGTCTATCTCTAAGAATTGCCAATATCCTAAAAGTTTCAGCATTGCTGAAGTCTAAATCAAAAGTCTCCTCTGAGATTTAAGTTAAACTCTTAGCTGTGAGACCCCGTACAATTGAAAAGAAAGTTAAACACATCTAATATTCAATGACACAATATATAAATTTCTATTTTGAAGGTTATAAATGGGGATACAAAGGGATGGGATCAAAGCAAGTCTAAAATCTATCAGGGTAAATAGTAAGTCCTGCAGTTCCACATGCATCATCCCAGCTAATCTGTGGCAAATTGTGAACTTTCGTGTGGTTCTGCCCCTATGGCATTTCTGGTGGCTGTAGATTTCTTGGCTTCTCTTTTGGGCCCACTCAGCTCTCTCTTCGTAGTTTTTTTTTTTTTTTTTTTTTTTTTCTTACACAGTCTATAGTTTTGTGTTTTCTAAACATTTGGAGTCTTAACAGCACCTTTGGCTTTATATTTATAGCTTCACACTTCACTCCCAGGAGCACAATGCCTGGATTCCCAAGCCTTCTTAAAGCTGAGTGGAAGCTCTCTTGACCTCATAACTCCTCTATTCTGTATGCACTTAAAACCAGCACCAAGGCCTGATGTGAGTTTAAGGGTAGGCTGACTTTTTTGCTGTGTGAGAACATAAACACTGACCTGCATATGAAGCCACCACTTCACACCATTCCCAGTCTCCTTGTGCATTTGAGGAACAGAATATGGAAAGAGCTGGACTGCCTGTCTTGTGGAGGGCCAATGCGAAAGTTTAGGTCTCAAGGCAAATGCTCATGGAATGGCTACCTGAGTTGTTCACATCCACCATTAAGAAATATCTTTCTGGAAATCTCCTACCTGAACGATGCCTTCTTCTGATGCACAGTGCCCTAGCAGACTGTCCATTCTTGGTGCACGATATGGTTGCTGAGTATGACTTCATAAAGGTCAGATGCCTCATCCCCAATATAATACTTCTGCATCCCATGGACCAGTAAATGATATGCAATTTCAAGATGGTGTATACAAAGCCACTCTTCAGGAGTTATTTTAATGTCACTGAATAGATATCCTTCACTTTGAAAGAGTTCTGGAAGAAACATTTTAATGTCCTCCATTGTATCAACCTCATTGACAAAGCTTGGGAAAATGTCCTGGATGCTAAACTGAGCCTGGAAGAAACTGTGGGCAGAATGTGTCACTGTGAGTTTGAAGGGTCTGATGTACAGGCAGTAGTGGATACTGTGTTCATGGGCAAGAGTTTGGGTCTGGATGTTGATGGTATAGACATAGAGGAAGCTTGTTGAGGACCATGCAGAGAAGATGAAAACGAAGGAACTTGCTGAACTCCAGAGTGAGCAGCAGAAGGTGTTTGTGGAGGAGCAGTCTACTGAGGAAGAGGAAGACAGGTGGAGGTTAGCAGTGATATGACAAAAATCAAGGCAAATGGAGTGAGTGCCAGGATTGCTGTAGTAGGACCACCCAATGAGAACTATAAAGAATAGCGCACACTCTAGATCCAGCTATCTCCAAAACGACCCACCTAGGACCACACTAGGCCTGGGGGTATATCTAAATACAGTCATAATACTATATGTAATGGAATTGTATTTATCTATAAGGAAGGACAAATTTGAGACATTTGTAAGAAAGTGGATGCAGCTGGAAAACAGAATGTTGAGTGAAATAAATCACCAACAGAAACTTGAATATCACATCATATCTGTTTTTTGAGTAAGACAAAGTACAAAATAAGAGAAAATAAAAGGTGGATAGAAAAAGGAGATGGATCTCTTGTTGCTGAGAAGAGGATGTGATAGGGAAACAGGTAGAACGACAATATACCATGTACAAGGGCCTAATAATCTCAGTGAATGTGCACATTATATGCCATAACTTGAACTCTGATTAATACCAATAAAGATGAAAAAGTGGAAAGGGGAAGGAGCAGATGAGAAAGGGAGGGGAAGAGATTTATAAAAAAGAAGCAAGCTGTATTATGAACATGTACCAACTTCCCAAGATGATTATAAAAATCTATGTAGAACAAACCTGTCCTAATAAAATAAAATAGAAGGAAATGCATAAATCAAGATGTTCTACATGAAAAGAACATTAGACCAGGACTCTGTCTAGATCTAACATTTGTCTGTAAAGGATGGCACCTGTGGTTATTATTTTTGGAAAACATGAAGGTCAACAAGAAATGAAAATAATGAGAATGTAATGAGTTGGACATTTTACTAATCAGTCAATATGAGCTAAGGAAAATGATTTATGTCACCAAATGAAAAGCTCCCTTGTATACTTTTAAAATAAGAATTAATTCAACTAGACAGAAAAGACAAAGCAATCACTAGCAAATTACACAATTTTAAAAAATACAAAATCTACAATTTGTAATGAGGTGAAAAAATTCAGCATAAATTTAAAGGCTAGACTGTGTCAAGACACTGTGTATTATTAGTCCATTTTCAGTTGCTATAGCTGATTAATTTGTACAGAAGAGGAATTTATTTAACCCACAGTTCTGGAGGTTTAAGAGCATGGTGAAAGCTCCGGTGAGGACCTGTAGGTCACATTGAAGCTTCCTAGATGGGATCACTATGGGAGTATGTGAAAGAGGGAGGGACTATATGGCAAATCAGGAAGCCAGAGGGATTCAGGGGCCATACTTGCTCTTTAAAACTTGCTCCTGAAGCAACAAAGACCCTGCAAGAGCTACATCAGTGCCTCCCAAAAGCAATGTAATTAAAAACCTAAATACATTCCACTGGGCCCTGCTTCTTAAGTATTCTATCATCTCCCCTTGCACCTCACTGGGGACCAAGCTTCTAGCACACAAAACTTTGGGGGCCACACTCAAACTACATTCAAAACATTCCACAATAATAATAACTCTTCCAATAAAGTATGCTATAGGAATTAAGATGATTTGAGGTTTAATGGGAAAGTTTCACAGAAAATAAGAATATTAGCTATGTCCTGGAGAGATGCATCAAAATGAAAATAACAAAAAATGAGAACAGATCAAATCTTTAGGAGAAGATATGGTAAGACTTATTTGTCTTCTGGAAAACAAGATCAATACTCTCAACAATAATGCTTAAACTGCACGTGATGGTATATGTTGGTCAAAGAAGTATCTACCACCAGGGAGAAGATAATGTACAGTGTAGACCAAAAGCAAACAGAGAAGACATTAGACATCAAAGGATCCAGGCAATACTCTGGATCACCAGATCAGCAAAGTAGGTGGACAGTATGATTTGGGATTTAGGGTTCACTGTTCTCTGCATCATTAGATGTCATCTTCATGGGATCTAGATTTCAGGGTGACATAGTATTTACCAGACCAACTTTATTGTGGTCCAGCTCTCTCTCCACATGAATAAGACAGAATTAATTTTCTGCTTTGGATACTGGTTATTACTCTGAAAGAGCATAATTTACAGGCTTTAAAAGGAGAAATTTTCTACATCTTAGAAAAATCAGGCTTCTGGGACACATTCTTTGAGTAGTCTGGGTCATTATCATCCATCTTTACCACCTGAAAATGAAGTTCAAGTAAGCTTCACTCTTCAACCACGAACGCATGGAAGTGTTTTATGAGATGCAAACTTCTTTTATCTCTTCCTTTTCCAAGGAATTTGTGTGATGTTCAATATTGCTTTATACAAAAGATAATTCCTTGTTCTTTTACGCTGCATTGGCTCTGAGGAACACCTGTCCGTCAAGGGAATTTCCACATCACTCTTGCTGTAAAGGAATGAATTACCTAGGGCTGAGTCGGCCTTCCAGGGAGCCTCCTTTGAAGGGCTGAATGAGAGTGATAGCGTTGCCGTCATTCCTCTCAAGTCGTTTTGCGTTCTTTTATAGTTTAACAGCTGTTGTTGAGGTGATCCTATATTTGTTCAAATTGAGACTTGATCGAATTATAATTATTAGCATAGTATTTTGTAAGTGGAGTTGATCTAAAAATGAATCTTATGAATGAGTGATTTCCATTTTATTGTATTTTCTAGGTAGCAAAAAAGATTGGTATTTTGATTTGATTAATCAGCCCACTGTAATGTAGACTGTGGTAGGAACTTTGCATGAGCAACTTCATGCAACTTGTAATTTAAAGGTTGGTGTTCTTTGTTGAGAATTATGTTTTACATTATAAAATTGATAAAACTGTGGAAATTGTTTGATGTTTACTGAAATCAAATTCCATCTGTGTTACAGAATGCCTTTCTGTTTCAGAGCTGCCACTGAGATGAAAGTGTGAGTGCCTATGTAGCTAAAGAGAGACGCTGGGTCAGCTACACAGACTCGATAAAGTCAGCCTCCAGCAGTAATTCTCCCTGAGGTAGCCCACCACTTACCTGTGGCCTGTGATGGTTAATTGTGGTATTCCAACTTGATCTGAGTAAGAACTGCTGAGCGAATTAGTGAAGTTCTCATTGTGTCTGCAGATGATTGACAAGAGGCTAGGAAACTAAGGGACCAAGACCAGCCCCAGACGTATGTGGGGACAACAAATGGGCTTGTAGCTTGGGTAGAATAAAAATGCAAGTCTTTGCTTGTTTTGTTTTAGAAGCTCTAGTCTTTACTATTGCCTTTGGATCTTATTCTTCAGTTCCTTTACCCTTCCAGTGCAGACTCTCTAGCCTTCCAGGATAAATTGTTTGGCTTTCTGATTCTGACTCACATTAAGTACCCTGCAGTGAATGTTTTTTGACTTAAACTGTCACTGGCTCTTGTAGCTCTCCAGCATGCAAATGGCCACTTTGTAGTATTCTGCCTCTGATTTGCCATGTAGCATTGACCTTCTTCCGCTTCTGATACTGAAATCCTACCTAATAAATCCTTAGTGTAATTTTTGCTTTGTTTTGGTTCCCAGGGATCACTCTCAGGATGCTACACTTGCAAGGCAGGTATTTGTGCCACTGAGCCATCTCCCTGTGTCCCTGGTATAATCTTACATATAATGATGTTGAATCTATTCCTCTAAAGAGCCTTGTCTAATACAGGGCTTGTATGTTTAAAGCTTGGGCCTTAGCCTTTGATACTATTGGGAGATGGCGAAAAATTCAGGATGTGGAGCCTAGTGGAATGAAGTTAGGCACTCTGGTTTCCTCTTGTCTCTTTCCTTACTTTATAGCCTATGTGGGGTAAATAGGTCTCCTCCACCCTGTACTTCTGCCATAATGTACTGTGCCACCAGAAGCCCCAAACGATAAGGTTAAATTACTGTGGACTGAAACCTCTAAAAAATCGAGCCAAAATGAACCTTTCTTCCTTGTTGTTTATCTCAGGTATTTTGTCATAATTTGGAAAGCTGATTAACAACTGCCTAAAAGTTTTGCCTGTGCCAATGACAAAAGTCAGAAGTAAGAGTCTATATTTAATAGGAACAATATAGGTGAGGAAGAAAAACAATAGGAGGAGAGTTATCCTAAAAGGATGAAAGAAAGAGCAGCTATTTAGGTATCTGCCCCATGCAGAAATCACTGACCCAAAATTTATACCAGTCCAGTGAGACTTCTTTTCCCTTTGTCCTCTCTTTTTCTGCCTCCATCCTGAGCAAGCAACTGAGGAAGAAAGAGGCAGTAAAAGAGAAATAGATAAACCTGTCTTCCTACTTTTCTTCTTCATTGCAGGTTTATAAAAACGTATCAGCCCAATAATTTTAAATTAAATCAGATTAAGGTTTTGATTCAGATTTTATTGAACATTTGAATACTGCAAAGAGAGACTGTTACTTAGTTTTAATACTTTAAAGGGACAGAAAAGGCCATAGGTCCTGCTTCAAATATCATCCAGTTGAAAGACAAGTGTTAAGATAAGGAAAACGTTTTAATATTTTACCCCTACTTTTCTCTAGGTTTTTAAATATACTCATTATGATGAAGATGAACGTCTTTATGCCCTTATCTTCTCTGAGGTAATTTCCTTAAGATAAATGCCCAGATCTGGAACAATTGGTCAAAAGGTATGGACATCATTATGGCTTAGATGAGCAATACTAAATTGGCAACTCATGTGCTTACCATATAAACTTCTGCTAGCAACAGAAAAATATCAATTTTATACAAAATTTTATTGTAATTTTACCACCCTTGTAAGATGATATTCCAAGTTAGGGACACAACAATACACTGTAGAGAAACAGAACACAGTGTAGTGTTACTAATTTCTCTTTGTTATAATGACTATATATTTAGAAAGCCCTATTCACAAATTTGAATCAATTTTTTAAAAATTTTTGCTTTTGTATACAGTTGTCTTATTCTGCAGTTTAGTTTGGACATAGTGTGCTCCCTGAAGGTTCATTTGTTGGGAAATTAGTTCCCTAAGTGACAATGGTTTTCAGGTGGCTGATCTTTAAAGAAATGGTGAACTAATTAGGTCACTGAGGCACCATCCATGCAAGAGTTTAATGTGGTTCTTATGGGGTCCCAGTTACTGTGAGAGTGAGTTTTTATAAAAACAGCACAGTTGTTCCTGCCACCAGGCCTGGCTGCCTGCACGAACATTTAATTCCTCTTGCCTTCGTTATTGTGGCACCACCTCCCTGAGGCTTTCACCAGGGCTGAGCAGAAGCGAGTGTTGTGCATGCTCCTGAATGAACTTCAGTAACTGAGTTAAACAAATCTCTTTGTTTATAACAGGTACAGAATATTCTGTATTTAACTGTATTTAAATATTGTGTTACAGAAAGAAAACAAATGGACTAATATGTTCTGTTAATTCTTATACCTTTAAATGAAAGATAAGAATAATCCCAGTATTAGGAAAAGTGGTCATATTAAATTCTTATATTGACTGACTGATTTCCAAACATAGTCATCTTTTTCCTTTGTTTTTCTTTCATTAATATCTCCTGTATTAAACATCACCATCAGGTTATTATGCCACACCATTTAGTATCCACTTCTTCATAAATACTCTATATACAGGCAAGAAATAAAACAGACATGGCTTATGCCCTATCAAGTTTCCATTTGGATAGATTTTTCATTTTCTACTTTTCCTTCTGAGAGTCAGTTTATTACTTAAATCCAGAAGCTGTATTATCTCTTAGATAGTTTTATAAAAGATTGTTGCTAGTTAATAATGATCATTTTATCTTTTTCCATAATTTATTGAAGAACAAATAGCAATGAGACAGTTTCAAATCAAATTAGTAGAACAGATTCAATAATTAATACATTGCATACTGTTTTCTTAGTGGTTATTTGTTGTACAAAGTACAGATAATGATCATTTTAATAACCAACACAAAAGAGAAAAATTAGACAAAGTTTCCAGGGAAATGTACCATATTCATGGTTCTGGAGGTGGAGAGAGTTTTCTGTGGGTCTTCACTGGGGAGGTATCATGTGATGTACAGAACTGTGTTCCTAATATTGTCTAGGTCAGTGAAACTTCTTGACACCAGGGGTAGATTTCATGGAAGACATTTTTTCCACAGACTAGGGGGTCAGGAGTTCATTTTTTAGTTTCTTTTTATCAGGATATAATTGTTTGTTTGTATTTTTAAGACAAGATTTCACTATGTAACCCAGAATGGCCTTGAACTCATGAAAATCCTTCTGCCTCAGCCTTCCAAGCTACAGTTTATCAGAGTATATATTTGAAACATAATGATTACATTCACCAGTGCTGTCATCATCTCCTCAGCTCTACTTCAGATTGTCAGGCTTTAGATTCTCAAAGGGGGACACAACCTAGATCCCTTACATTCTCAGTTCATAGTAAGCTTCACACTCTTATGAAAATCTGATACTACCACTCATCTGACCAGAATTGGAGCTTAGGAGTAGTGTGAGCCATGTATAGTGGCATTAAATGCAGAGGACGCTTTGCTTGCTAATCTAACACTTACCTCTTGCTATATGACACAGTAGTAGTGCAAGTTCTAGGGGTCAGGGACCATTGAGGTTAGTGAAAGCTGATTATCATAGTTCTGCTTTCTATGATAGTCTCCTATATAGGCTAAGTATTTAATGCCACACACAATTCAGAAGAGTGAATTTGCCTGAAAACAGCATCAAATCCCTAGAAAGAAAAATAGGAAAAAGGTATAAGAAATTAAAAAGGACAAGAAAAAAATCAATCATCAGTTTCTCCCCTCTGCAGACCAGCAGAAATCAGCAGTACAATTATCTAAGCCATCCAACATACATAAATAAATATATCTCTTCCCTTCTCTCTCTCCTGTATTTGCCTCATCCCAGTTTTTCCTTCCCTTTGAACAGATTCTTACTCTTTCACAGTATCTATTGTACCTTTCAGATTTTACTTATTTTTTCAGGTTCTTACAGAAGTGAGACAATATGATGTTTGCACATGTGGGTCTAATTAATTTTCTTTATGAGGGTAGTTTCTACTTGCATCCATTTACTTATAAAAGCCTTGAGCTTATCTTCTTTGATAGCTGAGTAATATTCTATTGTGTAAAACTATGACATTTTTTTTTATCCATTCCTCAGGCTTTTGGGTTGTTTCCAAGATTTAGCTATGACAAATTGTACTGCTATAAACATGGGTGCATGTATATCACTGAGGTATGATGTTTTCTGTTCATTTAATGAGATTCTGAGGAAGAGAATGGCTGAGTTGAGTGAGACTTACAATCCTAACTTTTTGAGAAATGTCCACACTGACTTCCATAGGAGTTGTACCAATCTACACTCTGCCGACAGTGGAGAAATGTTCCTTTTCCCCCACAACTCCTCCAGCATTTGTTATTGGTTGATTTCTTGTTGATAGTTATTCTTTCTGGGATGAGATGGAATCTCAGTGTTGTTTTAATGTTCATTTTCTGAATTGCCAATGCTTTTGAACGTTTTTTCATATATTTGTTTCCCATTTGCATTTCAGCATCTGAGATGCCCATTTTTGGGTTGGGTCTTTGAACTTTGGCAGCTTGATTTTTTTTTATTCTTTATGTATTTTAGATAGAAGCCATTTGACTGAGGGACAGTTGGCTATAT